>CAUYON010044950.1:0-17792 GCA_963573935.1 Arctocebus calabarensis
TTTGTACTAACCTGGATGGAAGTGGAACACATTCTTCTTAGTAAAGCATCACAAGAATGGAGAAGCATGAATCCCATGTACTCATGTTTAACATGAGGACAATTAATGACAATTATTGACATGGTGGGGGTGAAGGAAGGGGAGAGCAGAGAGAGGAAGAACGAGGGAGGGGTGGGGAAAGGAAGAGCAGAGAGAGGGAAGGAGTGAGAAGGGTGGGGTCTTGGGGTCTTGGTGTGTGCCACACCTTTTGGGGGCAAAACACGATTGTAAGAGGGACTTTACCCAACAAATGCAACCAGTGTAGCATGGTTTCTTGTACCCTCAATGAATCCTCAACAATAAAAAAAAAAAAAAAAAAGATTTATCAGGTGACGATCTTTGTTGTTGTTAAAGCTATTTCAGTCTACTTTTTTGTTTTGTTGCTTGCCACCAAAGTATTATAAATGATGCTCATAAACCACTCCTCAGGAGACATTCCCTGAGTCCTGTTTAATTTAATCTTGGCACCCCCTCTGTCTGTATGGACCCTCTCCCTCTATCCACATTACACTATTCTCCTCTATTTAATTGTGCCACTGTGTACACTAAGTTTGTAACATTGCTATATTACTTACAATATATTACTTACACTCTTCATATTGCTTACATCATATGACTTACACTAAATTAATTGCACCAGATTTCTTTGTTACATTACATAACTTACTTCACAATAATTATCAATTTTGGAATGCTCCCACTTTGTTTTTTTGTTTTTTAATCTTTGCTCTTTACCTGGAGATAATGAACCGATCTCCTCTGCCTTGCTGTGTCTCTGCTCCTAGACCAGTGTAAGGCACATAAAACTGTGTTCTTTAAGTATTATAGATGCTGAATATGTGAATACACCACAGCTGTTTTCTCTGGGCCCCATTCATTTCTGTGCAATACCACAAGTAGTGTGTATATGTGTGAGAAGAAAGGGGACAATTTCGAGTAGGTTATCATGGTAGTGGTATTAAGAAAAATGGAAGAAGATAGACCAGGATAAGTAACAAAAATCCAAAGGCTATGGAAGTCTGGGGTCTAAAATCTAATAAATATTCTTAGAGGTGTATTTAGCATCTGTAGATGATGTCACAGAGTCAGGATCTATGTGCTTGTGTTTGGACATGAGGTATGGGAAGGGACAAGAGGGCACAGAGAGTAAAGATCAAAATCAGACTGCCATTCTGTTGCCTTTCTGGCTCTCTGAACCTTAAAAGAAAAAAGGAGAACCAAATGCTTTAAATAGTGATATGACAAGAGCTAGCGAATACATGCACTTGGAAAGGGAAAGCAGAAGTTTTATGCCATCTTTATTTTTGAACATTTGCAAGATAGCCTGTAAATATCATTTATGGAAAGTTGTCTTTAGAGCATAATATTTTTCCTGCCAAACTAACACTCTAGTCAGACATTACTCTTAGATAATTGAGAGGAAAAAGACTCTTAGAATGGAAAGTGGGTTTTCTCTGAAGATCCCATTAGAAACATCCCTTGCTTTGTTTTTTATTTAAGAAAGAAATACAATTTAATCAACCTGCCTGCCACCCTCTGAGTTGGCCACTGCCTTGATCAACCCATCTGTACGATGGAAACCTAGCCATGCATTACAGTTCATTCCCATTACCCTGTTCTTGACCTGAGAAATGTGCTACTAGGGTAGGAGGAAGAAAAGCTGCAGAAGCAGATGATGTGTCTCTCACAAATACACACAAAAAGGCAGACATTCTAATTTAGGAAATGGGAAAAATTATCTAAAGTACATTTTTTAAAAAGTTGTTATTGATTTGTCATCAGAATCAAATATTTAATATTTATTACAGTTTATCAAAGTGCCAGTATTATGTTTGATATGTAGAGTTACTCAAAAACATTTTTTTTCTTGATTTTTTTACACTTTCTAAAAATGTAATTACCATCATCATCATCACAATTATAACCATCATGGGTTAAATGCTTATTATATACCATGCATTATTTTGCATAGAATTATACTCATTAAATTATACCCATTAAAACTTTGCATAGAATTATACCCATTAAATCTTTCAAATATTCTCCATGTTAGGTGCTCTGTCTTCATATTATTTACAGGGAAACTGAGGCCTGGGGGAGGCCACGTATCCAGGGATCACAGCTGGTGAAAAGCAGAACAAGAGCATGGAATGCACACGCAGGCCCTCTGTTCCCCAAAGCTTCTCACCATTGTATGTTCCTGCCTCAGTGCAGCTCACAAAAGGAAAAGACATGACCCTGCCTGTGGCAGATCATAGACTGATTGGGAAAGGAAATTTTTATCAACCTTATTGAAGTATAATTTATGTTCAGTAAACTCAATTAAAACTTATTGTAAGTTCTACAAATTAGACAATGTAATCCCCCAAACCACCACACATGCAGATACAAAACATTCTAATCAAGGCAATAGATCTTTATGCCTCCTTTCTGTCTGTTGATCCTTATAACCCTGGCTCCAGGTAATCACTGATGTGTTTTCTGTATTAAACATTAGATATGGATAAGTTATAAACTAGTTTAACAGTTACTTCTCACATCTAAGGAAAGGGAGTGGGAGGAGTGGAGACCTGGGTCCTTACCTCAATTCTTCTATCATTGGGTCTGAAACAAATTGTGCTCCAAAGTCGGGGCATCAGATTCCACATCTATGAACCTGGGGGTACCTAAATTTTCAAGTTCTGACATCAGCCCATTACTTCATTTAGAGGATTTAGGGACCAATCTTAGAGTCCATTTGAAGTAATTTATTTCCTGCCTCAAAGCCCTCACCTGTAAAATAAGAATAAATCACTCATTTCAGAAAAAAAAATGTTTATTTAATGTCAACTAATATCCAGGAACTATCCTAGGTTCTGGGGATAAAACAGTAAATGACACAGCCCGTCAGATGGAACTGACAATCTGAAGGTGGAGACAGACGACGTTAGCAAATATGTAGATGTGAAATGTAATATGTAGTGAGACGGGTTTGAAAGAGAACAAGAGCCAAGTAAGGGAATAGACTTGTTCTAGTGACAAGTTACGATTCTGTTTAGCACATGCAGATCATCTAAAACTTCCCTAGCACAGAGATCTTCTCAAGCCCTCAACAGGATCTTCACTTTTTTCCCCCAAAAGATGAGGTCAACTGAAGCCATCACCACTCCTTTGCCTGCCCACTCTTATAGACGTTGCTTTTTATACACCCGCACATGTACATACACATGCACACACACACACACACACATATACATGCATATGAATTTTTGTTCAAAGCATAGCATTGAATTTTGTCGAGTTCAATGTTCAATTCCCTGGGACACAGCCCCAGTCCACATGTAGCTCCCAATGATGAATACAATTGAAAATGTGGATGTTCAAATCAAGTGGCAGTGTTTGAGGTGCTATCAATGGTACATGTTGTTTATATATTCCTTAGACTACTATAAATAATAAATGTGCAAAAGCAAATGATTATCATGGAGAGTTCTGGGTGTACCAGGTCAGGAACCCTGAAGTTTGATGAACCTCTGTCCACATTTATATCTCTTTGAATTAAAATTTACTCTATTAATGCTTCTCTCCCCTCCTAAATTGTAGTCCAAGTCCTTTGAGGACAAGGTTGTTGTTTAATTTTATTTTCTGCAGCCCAGAGTCGTGGTATGAGGCCTAGTATATCATAGACACGCAAGAATGGTGCAAGAGTAAATGAGAGAAATGAAGTGGTCTGCCCAGGATTATACACCATACAACTGCAGGGCCTGTGGGCCCCCCTGACACCCCACCAGCACTCAAAGGCATTCTCAGCTCCCATTTGAATGATATTTCCCTACGCCAGACTTCCAAGGTCTGATTGAGATGCTTTGTATTAGCTATGTTTCTTTTTATCAGTTCTTATTCACGTAGGTCAGTTTGACCTTTGTGATCCTACCATGTCTGGGATGGGCCATTTCTTCACCTGTCTGTGGTGCTTTGCCTGACATTTAGTCTATAACTGATTAGATGTCCAGGCTTCTCAGCAAGTGTGAGCAGAATGGGACCCACTGTGCTTTTCTCCTTTCCCATCTCATCCTAAACATGCATAGCATTATATGCATACAATCTTAAAGTCTTGGTGCTGAAAGAGACTTTGGAGAAGGTCTGATCTATTCTCACTTTGTAGGATGTAGCCCAGAGAGCACGAGTCCCTGATAAAAGTACAGAAAGGTCACTATGAGTCTGGGGTTAACATTCAAGCCTAGCGTGGGGCCAACATGCCGTGCGGTAGGCTCTGGGGAGGACTCTAGGGACATGGGACAGAGCAGGCTGCCTCTCTCATGAGGAGCAGACAGACTCACATGTAAACATTGTAGAACACAGTGACAGGCGGAATCACAAGGTTTGCTGGGTGCTTCCAAGACGCCAGGCTCCCCTGGTGCCTTCAATCCCCTCCAACTACAGGAAGGGGCTGCTGCCCACCTTAATTTAAGGTTCCCAGAGCATTTCCTTTCCAACAGGACTCATTGCCTCCTCCCCACCTGACTTCATCCCACCCTTGGTTATGGCACAAATGCAGAGCACAGGCAATGTCTGGAATCTGCTTGAGCCTCCCCTATGGAGGAAATGAAAAATTCTGGTCCTTTGCCCCTAGAAGAGAAAGTCCTGCCCAAATCATATTAAACAAGGTTTGATTCTACTGTTCAACTACTAAAAATGTTGCTTCTTATCAAGAAACCTAGCCCCAAATTATGATTTGGTGTAAAGTTTAGCATATGTTTATCTATGGGATGTTTACATTTTAGCATTATATCCCATGACATAGATAAAGCACCACAATGCTCGCAAACTTAGGGAAAGATCCAAGCACTTTGTATTCATCAAATAGTGCCCCAGAAGACATCATGAGTTGTTTATCTTCTTAGCAAAGTATCTCAAGAATGGAAGAAAAAGTATCCAATGTACTCAGCCCTAACATGAAGCTAATCTATAGCTTTCATATGAAGGCTATAACCCAGTTGTAGCACAAGAATATGGGGAAACGGGCAAGGGAGGGGAAGGGAGGGGGGAGGATGAGTGGAGGGAGGGCAATTGGTGGGATGATACCTACGGTGCATCTTAGAAGGGTACTGCTGAAACTTACTAAATGTAGAATATCAATGTCATCATATAGTGATTAAGAAAATGCCATGAAGGCTATGTTTAACAGTTCAACCAAAATATTTCAGATTGTATATGAAGTCAGCACATTGTGCCCCATCATTGCACTAATGTACACAATTATGATTTAATAAAATTATAAAAAAAAAAAAAAGAGTTGTTTATCTGGTGCAAGTCCAGCACACGGTGCTGCCCAGTCCCTGCCCCAGTTCCACTGCTCCCAGGGAACCTAGTGGAGAGCGGCCTGTTAATTAACTGCCATCGGCACAGCTGTTGCAGCCACAGGCTTAGGTGTTTAGGGTTTACACATAAATTAGTCACATAAAATAAAGACATTTTGGCAGGATAAGCATATTCTCAGGGGAGAAAGAGATTTGCAGGGTTTGTGTTTTCCAAACTGGCTTTGAAACTACTTATGAAAATTTATATTAGAAAAGAAACTTCTCTAAAGGAATGGTGTGAATTGTGAACTCAAAGCTTGAAAATTAGTCGTGGAGAGTTTCTAATCTCTGAGATTTGGGGGAAAGGTTAAAAGTAAATACAAATGATGGCCTCACCACTTGTCCTAGAATCAGAATGTAGGTAAAAGGTTTATAGGGAAGCCCAGGCTGAAAAGACTTGGCGCCGGAAGGATCTGTTCATAGCTGTGAAGGGAAGGCTGGACCCCAAACTATCAAAGTGGAGATTTGCAGAGAGACGCCCAGCAAATCAGAGCCCAGCCTGGCCCAGCAGGGCCTGGAGGAAGGCTTGATGTGCCAGCACTGCCCCAGTCCACCCTGTCATCAGAATCCACCCTCTTTATTGACTCTGAGTCCCTTCCAGCATGAGAAGGGCCAGTTTGAATCTCGGCTATAAAATTCCAGTTCTGTGGAGCCTGAGAAGGGGTTCCCAGGGTGAACTTACTGTGGCTCTATTTAAATGAGCAATAACTTACAATGATCACAGCTAACATATATTCTAATGTATATTACCTAATGCCACTAATTTTACCTAAATATATTCAGAGTTCAGTTTACACATGTAATTAAGTTGTATTTTTCAGCAAGGTTGGCTTGGGATAGTGCTTTAAGGAGGTCTAGGTGGGGGTTGAGTCAATAACGAAATCCCTGCCAAGACCAGGAAGGTGACGTGAATGAGGAAGGCAGGTCTGCTTGGTGGGAGCTGTGGAACACTGGAGGGAGCACACCCCTGACCACCCTGAAAGGGGACAGGCTGCTGCTCTGCTGAGCCCACTGCCACACCTGGGAATGCTAGAACTGTGCTCAGAGAGCTTGTGACTTTTCAAGAGAAATGGTAAATTCAGATACTTTATGAAATATTCTAACTGTTCAATATTGGCACCTGAGTAAACATTTTTATATGACTTTGCTGGCCACACAGAGCATGTCTTGGGATTGTGGCTGTCTCAGTACTGACATTTTATGACACTTTTTCAAAAGACATCCTGGAACGTATGACATGACAATAGTACAGAGTCAAGGAAATGATTTTGTTTTGTTTTGTTGTTCTACAATTTAAGTAAAATTTCCCTATACCTATATTTGCCTCATTAGCATCCCACTCTAATCCTTATTAAAAACTTCTGAAATTGTGGTACATGTATACCATGGAATACTATGCAGCTCTAAAGAAAGATGGAGACTTTACCTCTTTTGTGTTTACATGGATGGAGCTGGAACATATTCTTCTTAGCAAAGTATCTCAAGAATGGAAGAAAAAGTATCCAGTGTACTCAGCCCTAATATGAAACTAATTTATAGCTTTCATATAAAGGCTAAAACCCAATTATAGCACAAGAATACAGGGAAAAGGGAAAAGGAGGGGAGAGGAAAGGGGAGGATGGGTGGAGGGAGGGCAATTAGTGGGATCACACCTACGGTGCATCTTTGCAGGGTACTGGTGAAAATTATTAAATGTAGAGTATCAATGTCTTTATATAGTGATCAAGAAAATGCTATGAAGGCTATCTCTAACAGTATGATCAAAATATTTCTGATTGTATACGAAGCACATTCTGCCATATCATTGCACCAATGTACACAATTATGATTTAATAAAATTATTAAAAAAAAAAACAAAGTTATTCACTGTAACCAACAGTAATAAACCAATGCAATAAGCAAGGTAAATTAATCAAAAGATTCTTCAAACAAAATAACAATAGGGATACAGTTTATCAAAATCAATGGGATACAGCAAAAGCTGTCCTAAGAGGAAAACTCATAGCTTTAAATGCCTACATCCAAAAGACAGAAAGATCATAATTAATCTAATGAATCATCTCAAGGAATTGGAAAAGGAAGAGCAAATCAATCCCAAACCCAGAAGAAGAAAAGAAATAACAAAACTTAGAGCAGAATTAAATGAAATTGAGAACAAAAGAACTACATAGAAGATTAATGAAGCAAAATGTTAGTTCTTTGGAAAGATAAAATTGACAAGCCTATTTCCAGATAAGCTGATAAGATATGGATTCTAATAAGCTCAATTAAAAATGAAAAGAGGGAAGTCACAACAAGTATCATGAAAATATAAAACATCATCCCAGAATACAATAAAAATCTCTATGCCCATAAGCTTGAAAATGCGGAGCAAATGGACAAACACTTGGTTGTTCCCAAGGCTCAATCAGGAAGAAGTAGAACTCCTCAACAGACAGATATCAAACACTGATATTGAAGCAGCAATAAAAAAATCTTCCAACTAAAGAAAGTCCTGGACCAAATGGTTTTACACCTGAATTTTACCAAACTGACAAAGAGAAACTTATATCTATATTACAGAAATTTATATCTATATTACAGAATAATTTCCACAACATTGAGAAGGAAGGAATCCTCCCCAACTCATTCTATGAAGCCAATATAACCTTGATACCAAAGCCAAAAAAAAAAAACTACAAAAGAAAAACTGAAACTACAGTGAAGTACATACAAGTTTATTTCTGGAAAGTACACAAGAAATAGTGGTTGTATCTGGGAAGGTGAAATGTGTAGCTTAGGGACTGATATTTTTAAGGCACACACTCACTGAAATAGCCTTTTATATTCTTTGTAATTTGTATCGTACACTTATAACATCTATTCAAAACAATAAATGAAGTTAATTTTTGAAAGGTAAGACAAAAATGCTTAGTAGAAAAAACAAATTGTAGAATATATGTACAGAATTCTGTCACACGAATATTGAGAATACAAAATAATGCCATTGTTCATGAAGGCATACAGATACAGTAAATGTTTCAAAAATGTGTACAGAGTGGAGACAAATCACCTTTAAGAAAGTGATGCCTTCTTACAAAGAAAGTATTAAAAGGGCTGAGCATCAAAGCTAAAGGGCCATCTAATTTAGCTATAATTTTTTTCCATCTGAAACAAATGCTAACATGTTTGATTCTGAGTGGTAGGTACATAAGTGTGTGCAAATATCTCTATATCTATTAAATATTTTTGCACTTGAGATAGTTAATGATTTTTTTAATGATCAGGCCAAAGAGCCTGATCAGAAAACAGTATCTCAGTGCTACAAAAAGAGTATCAAAGGTCTTAAAATGGCACTTACTGAAGATCATTTAAAGACAACATAATCAATCAAGCCACCCCTTTGTGTACTCTGAATTACAATCTGAGATCAAATTTTATCATCAGATGTCACCTTACACGTTAGTATCAAGTAGCTTAGTCCCTCACAGAGTCCATATTCCAAGTGATACTGCCATTGAAAAGAATTGTTGAGGAGACTTTTACTTCTCCCTGTAACCCCACAATTTCAGAAGAAGAACATTTCCTTTGGCTTTTTTCCTTTTAGGAAGAGCCTTGTTTCCCCTGAGGAACTGTGGTGCATCATTTTTTCAACAAAAGGATCACTAATTATGTGTTGCTTTATCTTTTGGCTGCCTTGAAGCTCCTAGTTAAATTTAAACTCAACAACGATATTCCCTTTCATGAATCATATTCTTATTTTCTTTTCATTTTCTATTTATATTTCATTATTATATTTCCCTTGCATTATTGATAAAAGGCAATCCCATATCTTTTGTAAATATACTGAAAGGTACTACAAAATAAATGCAGATAATACAACAAATTAACTCATAAGATCCTCAGAAATGCCCTGTGGGGGAAGATGAGATTTTCACTAATTGGTCTGTTTTTGAAGAAAAACGTTCTAGAGAAGCTCAGAGAAAATCCATGCTCTCCTGTGACTGTAGCCACAGGTGGCTTCAGAGCCTAGCTCTCAACTTCTGTGGATTGAGCTCATTCTGTATATATGCAGAGTCCTCAATTAGATGCAATGCAAGAAAAAGTAACAGAACACACACCCAGCAACCCTTTATGCTTTCACAACCATGATATGCATTTGGATTACTGATGGATGGCTGAAAACTGTTTTTTTAATTTTAATATTTAGTCATTCAATATATTTACATTGAAGTGACCACCTTATAAAATTTTTGTGTGCCTTTGCACACACCGTTCTTCCTTCTCATAGTGAGCCTCTTCCCCTACCAGGGCAAATGTCTAGGGTAGCTTTACAACCCTTCCTAATGTGACAGAATTGGAGTTTCATGGATCCCTGAATTACACTGTCATTCCTCTGTCATTGCACTCATCTCTCTTGGTTTATACCTGTTCCTTTTATGGGTATGCATTAATGATATATTTATAAAATTGTAAGCTCCCAGGACAGGCGTGGTGGCTCATGCTTGTAATCCTAACACTCTGGAAGGCCAACATGGGTGGATCACTTGAGCTCAGGAGTTGAAGACCAGCCTGAGCAAAAGCAAGACCCCCTCTCTACTTAACATAAAAACACTAGCCTGGTGTTTGGCAGGCACCTGTAGTCTCAGCTACTCGGGATATAGAGGCAAGAGGATCACTGAAGCCTAAGAGTTTGAGGTTGCTGTGAGCTATGGTGGCACAAGCACTCTACCTAGGCTACAGGGTGAGACTCTATCTCAAAAATAATAATAATAACTAAAATTGCAAGTTCCCACGCACAAATTTTATTCTTTAAAAACTTATTCTCCATAATGTTCTTCCTTCCAACAGAGTGCCAGATTTTATTTTTATGTGATTATGGGTTCTCAAAGTTACTGTTGAACTCTGCAATCTATAATATGGAGGGGATCTGACTATTTATGAATATTTAAAAACAAACTGCACTAGTTTGAATATTGAAAAATGATTAAACAATATTTGCTGCTATAATGTAAACTTTGTGTGAAGAGAAATCTTCACTTTAGTTGACATTTTGATTTCATCTTTTTTTCCTGGATGTATCTCAGTAAGTATCTTTTGATTTAATGAATGTTGATGAGAAAGTGGAATAACATTTCTTCATTCTACTTGTACTGATACTATTTCTCAAGGATTTAAAATGTTTTCCTGTTGAGTGACAACAAATGAATAAGTAAATAAATGTATACTTTCTCGGGTGAATTCTGTAATAAAATTAAGTGGGAAAAGGAAAAACTGATGGTGTGAGCCTAGGGAATGCTTTTTTTTTTTTTAAAGAAAGTAGGCAGGAAAGCTCTTTCTCATAAATTGAGGGGTAAATAAAGGGAGGAAGCCAGCCATGTGGATATTAAGAACAATCATCTTTAAATGCTTACAATAATTCTTTTTCTGAGTATAACCATTGTTTGTGTTCTCAGTCTTATTTTTTTCATGATAGAATCTATCCTTATGGGAGACGTATTAATTATAATGTTGTATCCAAAATCTAAATATAGATAATAGGCTCAGCGCCTGTAGCTCAAGCAGCTAAGGTGCCAGTCACATACACAAGACCTGGTGGGTTCGAATCCAGCCTGTGCCTGCCAAACAAAAATGACAACTACAACCAAAAAATAGCCAGGCACTGTGGCGGGCGCCTTTAGGCCCAGCTACTTGGGAGGCTGAGGCAAGAGAATCGCTTAAGTCCAAGACTTTGAGGTTTTGGTGAGCTGTGATGCCATGGCATTCTACCAAGGGCGACATAGCGAGACTCTGTCTCAGAAAAAAAAAATAATAATTTGAAAACACCAAAATAATCACTCTAACATCTGCTCTCAATTTGTACTGTCTTAAACATCAGGTGTAAATGTTTTCATATACTTTTCTTCTATAAATGCCAGCGGCATCACATTACCATAATTATATTCTGGCTGTTAGGAAACCACACTCAAGACTTCATTTCAAAAGGGGGGACTAACACTTCTCTCCATCAGTACATTCTTTTTGATTCTGAATAGATATTAGATTTAGAATTCTTTTTGAAAGGATAGGGGCCCATGAAGAGCATCATCTTGGACAAAAGCTTACTGATAGGGTATCTATTTCTGTGCAATAAGCAGACACGGTCCCCATCTCCTTGATGTAATTAGGATACCAGGGCTCTCTAATAGATAACAGAGCCACTTCCAGCAGAGAGTAATGCAGACTAACTTTCTGCCAGAAAATGATTCAGAATTAAGGAAAAGAGAACTCACCTTTCCTCTTTTACTTTTTCATTTTGTGAGTTAATACTTACATTTTTAGTAGTAGACTTAAGGAGTATGGCAAAATTGAAAGGAAAAAAGGGAAAACTGAGAAAAGTGCATAGAAAATTCCTTTTTCTATCAGCTAAGTATTTCTTCTTAGCTGATAGAAAACATGGTCAGCATTATGGACAATTTGAACTGGATAATTCCATGTCATGGGAGCTATACTGTGCATTGCAGAATATTGAACAGCATCCCTGAGTTTTATTCCCTAGATGACAACAGTATCACCCCCATTTCCTTGTAAGAGAACTAAAAAAAAAATCTCTAGACATTGCCAAATGTCTCCTTGGAAAGAAAATTGTCCCCTCTTGAGTACTGCTCTCTAAACTCACCCTTATGGAACTTTTAAATAAACTCTGGGTGATTTAAATGTAATTTGTATGTGTATAAGCATTTATTGGGATTATTTCAGCAAATATTAGGCCAATAGGTCTTAATTAATTAAATAAGAAGAGCTCAAAGTTTTCTTTCAAATCACACTTTTCATCTTCTATACATTCCACAACTAAACTTAAAAAAATCTCCTTATCCCAATGTAAATCTCTAAAAGAGTGCATTGTAACTAATGAACAGTTGAACTCTCACTAAGACTCTTGCTTTGATTAATGCTAATATGAAAGTAAAAGGAAATATGCACAACTAAGCATAATAGGATATTTCTACTGATTTTAGTCGTTAGCATGGACTTCCACCAGCCCCTTAATAAAAGTGTCTTTAAATTAGAAAGTGTCTTTAAAGTAAACTGAAAAATTGCCAAGGCGCATCCTGTACTGTGAAGCCTTAAGTATGGTTTGTGTATCAACAGGGCATTGTGGGAACCTAGAGCAGGAGGGCCACATCTTACCTAAGATTCAAGCAAAATTCACTAAGAAATCTTGAGATCTGCACTGGGTCCAGGTTGCAAAGGATTTAAATGACATGACAAGGAAATTTACTGTATCTAAAAAGAAGACCAAAAAAAAGAAAAAATCACACACCTGGCAGTGTGTATAAAGCCCTACAGCCTCAGAGTGGAAAATGCAGCAGATGGGAACAAAACTGAGGGAGAAGAGACAGTCAGAAAGTGACCACACTAGTGTGTGTGAGGCCAGGGCCAGGTGGGAGTCATAAAAATGGAAATAAATGCATAAAAGAACGAAAACAGACTTAGAGGCATGAGTTGCCTGACAGTCTCCCGAGATGAAGAAGAGTGAGCAGGGGACTGGGCACAGTGGCTCAAACCTGTAACCCTAGCACTCTGGGAGGCTGAGGCAGGTGGACTGCTTGAGCTCATGAATTTGAGACCAGTCTAAGCAAGAGTGAGACCCTGTCTCTACTAAAAATAGAAAAACTGAAGCAAGGGGATTGCTTGAGACCAAGAGCTGGAGGTTGCTGTGAGCTATGATGACACCATGGTACTGTATCCAGGGCAACAGCTTAAGACTCTTTCTTTAAAAAAAAAAAAAAAAAAAAGGAGGAGGAGGAGGACTTACCAGTGAGTCCCACTGGTAATTCATTACCCAGTAACAGATATGGGAAGCTAGATGCAAATGGCTCATGTACAGTAGAACCTCCATAGTCACCACCTGCCTACACTAACCACCTCCTTAAGTTGACCTAATTTTCAGACACCAGACAAGCACAATATGCACATACTAGTACAGTTGGCCTAGTTCCTTTTGTGGACCACCTCCATATGTTTACCAATTGATTATAGTCCCTTGGTTGGTCAGCTTGCAAAGGTTCTACAGCTTCCCCTTTTGGATCACTAGAGTGCAGCAGGACTGTGCCTCACTTAGAGTTCCTGCGCTCTGAGCTGGATGCAGAAAATTGATGCAAATGCATTATCTCCTTAAGGGAGAGGGTGAAGGTTCCCCAGGAGTGAAAATAAGCCTGCATATGGACACTGCATAGGACATAAGTCCTAGGAGCTACTCCTTGTCCCCCAGTATCCATTTTTTCTGCCTTCCTTTCAATGATAGAAGATAGTTTCTATCCTCCCATCTAGCAACATGTGCCTCTTCTCTTTCCTGATGACTACACTCAAGTCAGTGAAATATGAGAGGCAGTGTGGTGTGTGGCCTGAGTCATCTCTTCTCCTAAAAGGCTGCTTGCCCTGGGCTCTCTTATTCTCCTTCTCAAACTCAGAAGAGTAGACAGGGAGGTGAACCAGCCTAAACCATTCCAACAAGGACAAACTACAGTGCATGGCAAAGCAATAAAGTGAGATATTGTATCCACAGAAGAGCTTGACTGTGCATAAAACTCTTTTTTGTTTGTTTTTCTTTCGAAGATGAGTTGAACTGGAAGATGTGGTACAATTCTAGTCAACTTCACATATTAGATAACTTAACTCAAAGGAAGGAAAGTTGTGAACAAGTGACTGAGAAAAGAAATATTTTCTTTATAAGTTGTGGTGACACTTAATTGATGTAAAAACAAACCCCAACATTTAGCACTTAACACAATAAAAGTTTATTTTTGCTCACAAAACAGAACAATTTGGATATTCCTAGTCATACAGCTTTTCCCATGTAGTGTCAGGGACATAGATGCCTTTCATCCTGTACTCTCTTCTTTAACATCAGGTTTCCAAGGTCACCGTGAGGTTCATTTCCATCCCTGGCACTTGGAAGCAGAAGAGTGCACATAAGATTGTGTTTGAGAGGTTTCTGTGACTCAGCCAGGAAATAGTGTATATCATTTCTACTCACACTGCCCTGGTGGAACTGAGTCTCATGGCCACACGTAACAGCACAGAAAGGGGTAAAATGGCCCATCAGGGAGAGTGAGTTGAACAATCAGCTAGCAATGTCTTCTACAAAACGGACATAAAGTTAGAGAACTTTAGGGAATTTCAGGGGCAGTGCCTGTTGCTCAGTGGGTAGGGCACCAGCCCCATATACCAAGGGTGGTGGGTTCCAACCTGGCCCCACCCAAACTGCGACAAAAAAATAGCCAGCATTGGAGCAGGTGCCTCTAGTTCCAGCTAGGAAGATGAGGCAAGGGAATCACCTAATCCCAGGATTTGGAGGTTGCTGCGAGCAGTGACGCAACAGCACTCTACCAAGGGTGATAAAGTGAGACTCTGTCTCTACAAAAAAAAAAAAAAAAATAGGGTACTCACTGAAACCCTGTAGATGTTTATCTATTTCTTGAAATCTGGACCATTAATTCACTGTTGCAGCATGACTGCTCCATATTCCTTTCAATGACAGGCATGAAGGCACCAATGAGAACACTTATTTTCATTTTAGAGGGTGCTAAAATTTCTTGTAACATCCTTATTAAAATATTGTGATCATTTTGCAATGTGTTGCCCTGAACCTAAGTCCTTTCCATTCCCAGGTATCACTCATCCCAAATCAGGTTTCATTGCCTTCAAAAATCAAAAGATAAATAAAGCACTCTCTCCATGCATCCTTTATGTTAAAGTTACAAGAGTTTGTGCTAATTCCAAACACAGAAAGCTTTAAAATCTATCCCTGTGCAGGACATGAGCCAGCTATGTAAATATACTACATGGTGTGATAAATGCTTCTGTGGAATTATTCACAAGGTGCAACAGCAGGGTAGAAAAAAGAACTCCTAAGTCAGACAAGGGAAGTAAAAACAATTTCCAGATGGGGAAAGAGCTTAGATTAAAAAATGAATGCACGTAGCTCATTGGAAAAACAGAAAAAGAATGTATATTCAGCATGGAGGGTTGATAAATAATAGCAAGAAGATCATTTTGGCCAGACCAAAGGATAAATGAGAGACAGCAGAGCAGAGAAGAGTCAGGAGGCTATTTTCTGACCATGGAAGCATAAACCGAAGCTGCAGAGGTGGCATTTTCCCTGTAAGTTTGGGGAAGTGCTCAAGGATACCAAGCCACATAATTGTGTGAGTAGTTGGCATGCAGTGACTGGCTGCACAGTCTGAGCCTAAAGACAGGCATATTATACAGACAGCCCTTCAATTTGAGAATTCTGAGATACACAGCAATTGTAGAGTACGAAGCATGGTGAAGAAGCAGTGGTAAGCACAGAGGAGGAGGACTCCTACACTGCAGGAGTCTGCCTGAGAGTCCCAGAGAATGTGATGGAGGGAGCACTCTCCAAGGAGACAGAGGAAGATGAGATGATGACTTCAGCATAAAGATGTAGAATTTGAGGTGTCCATAGGATTTTTGATTGGAGATATCCATTGGGACAATTATTAAAAGGATATGAAATGCACCACAAGCCTGATAAGGAACTCAAGGCAAGTGAGAGATTGGAAAGAAAAGCAAACTGGGGCTCATCAAAATGACTCTCAGACCAACTGACTGCCTAAAACTATACAACACAAATGAGTCACGGTATTAATCTGTCTCAATAATATTCATCTCTGCATCACTCAGAGTCCAGTGCCTGGGGAAAAGGGAGTGACAGCAATCTGTGGTTGGCAATTTGCTAAGCAAACACAGAAGAAGACAGGGGACTAAAGGAGCTCAAAATGCTAACATGAATGACAGGTGAGATGTACCAGGGGGGTTCCCAGACAAGGGTAGGTGACTTTGAAAAAAAATAAAGGAATCAAATGACCACAGTGAAATGAAATCAGATGCAGGGGAAATGAGGATGAGAAGGTTGATCACGTAAAAAGCTATGGTCAAAGAATAGAATATTAGATTTTTTAAAGTCTTTTATTAGAAAAAATGTACAGAAAGATTAAGATTTTTAAAATAATTATAGAATGGAGGTTAAAAGCAAAGATGGCTGACTAGAGCAAGCCTCCAACA
The DNA here is from genome assembly GCA_963573935.1 of Arctocebus calabarensis. Taxonomy (NCBI): domain Eukaryota; kingdom Metazoa; phylum Chordata; class Mammalia; order Primates; family Lorisidae; genus Arctocebus; species Arctocebus calabarensis. Next base: position 16,428 of record CAUYON010044950.1, read on the forward strand.
GAAGCTCCCATGCAGAGGGAAGGATAATGTCCAGAAAGTACCCAATTAAGCTAAAGACAGGGAGCCGAGCAGAGAGAGAAGAGATAACTGTAGGTCACCTCTGCTGAGGCAAGCTGGGACTCCAAGAAAGCAAACTTCAGGTACAAAATTCATCCCAAAGGAAAAGTGTCATTCCCCTCCCCCAAGAAAGTCATGTTTTTATTTTTTTCTTTTCTCTTCGTTTGCTCCTGTAGGTTTTATACAGGCAAGCAGTGAACTGAGGACTTCTTGTCTCACCCCACAGGTGAGAGCTATAGGAAGGGGGGTCTACTTCCCCAGTGCCCTGTTGTGACCCTGAGCACTCTCTTGCCAGGCAGGAAAATTGAACTAACATTTTCCCTGCCATTATGAACTTCCAATCCATGCTTCCAGTCTGACTAACCAGAAGGCTAACCCCTGCAGAGACTGCAGGAGAAGGCTCATGAGTAGCACCCCCACCCTGCTGGTGGCAGAGGGTAGTGACCAGGCCGCAGGAGCATTGACCTTCTTTTGACTGTGACAGGCACAAAGCCCTGGTATATCTGCTTATTGGATGGAGCAGGACCTTAGCCCTGTGGAGTCACCAGTGACTGGGTGTGAAAGAAAAGCAAAGCAGAGAAAGAGACCCCCTGGTCCAACTCTGCTACCGGGCAGGTCTTCCTGACTCCACAGAGCACCGGAGTGAGCCAAATTTGAGCAACCAGTAGACCTCCGCCATCTAGTTGCTGGAGACCTTTCAAACTCTCCCATGGGAGAGTTTGTACTAACTGGGTCAATTGGTTTGGAACTCCTAACCTGGGTCAACCTCCCAAAAACCCTCTTGGGTACTACCCTGGTTGTGTGGTAACAGGAAGGGTTCATTTTCCTCTTCCAGTTGTTGTCCATGGGAGGTGGGGTACCTTAGCTGCTTGTATTTCTCCATAGCTAAGACTACAACAGAGTCACTGATCCACTAGGATTGGATAAGAACCAGCTGAATATAAGACAGAGCCACCTAACCCCACTACACCAAGCATATTTCCTCAGCCTTAAACTGTAATACTGTATGGGTCCTTTGCAAAGCTATAGGGAAAAAAGCTGCAGTCATCACTCCCAGATCCTTGACAAAGGGCTGGTTAACCACAGCTCCAGGAACTCCCAATCCAATTTCACCTTCCCTTCCCATCTAGCCAATGGTGAAAAACAATCATGAGGCAGAATCAGTAGAAAAACTCTGGCAACATGAATAATCAGAGTAGATCAACTCCCCCAAGGAACGATATGGCAGATACAGCACAAGATCCCATTGATAAACAAATGGCTGAGATGTCAGAAATCAAGTTCAGAATTTGGATAGCAAATAAGATC
>CAUYON010044951.1:0-20288 GCA_963573935.1 Arctocebus calabarensis
TGTCTTTATATAGTGATCAAGAAAATGCCATGAAGGCTATCTGTAACAGTACGATCAAAACATTTCTGAATGTATATGAATCGTGCCCTATGATTGCACCAATGTACAGAATTATGATTCAATAAAATTATAAAAACAAACAAACAAAAAAAAATGTTTATCTTCCTCTGCTTAAAAGCTGATTCTCTTAACTCAGTAAAAGTTAAGCAGTTATGGTTCAAAGGAGTCATGGTTCTAAGGCTTTGGAAAATCTAATAAATAAGGAACAACCTGGATTCATCATATAGGTTTCTGACCATGCAGTACATGATGTTATATATTTAACTTTGTGCTTGGCATCAACATATTTGCTTTGTCATGGTCTGTTTTCATAGTGTGCAGAAACGTTAGTTTGCAACTGTCATTGAATTTGTATAATTGCAGGAACAAAAAAGTACAGTGAGATAACTCTTCAAGAGCAAAACTTAATAAAGATCGTGTGATTTAAAACTAAGTTATAGGATGATCCTTAAATTAGTAAAAAAGACTATTACTTATCCTATAGATCCACATATGATATTGCCTTGGTGGCCTAGATAACTTGTATATGTGTGTGTATATATATTTGCATGTATATGTGTGTGTGTGTGTTTGATTTGGCAGTAATTTGAATATAATACAATTGTAAACAGAGACCAATGTCTTTTTTTATTGACATTTCAAACTGTACCTGTAATCCTAGCTTACACCTACTCTAACTGATTATGACAATGAAAAAAATTTGCAAATATTTACCTTTCTTCCAATTTAGAATTGAAGAGACCAGAAAATATTAAACAGACTAAGTGAAATGGAAGAAGGATCTGAGAGCAAACAGTGGAAGTGAGCCAAAAAGCAACGAGGTCAGTTGCATAGGTAGATACATATTTTGTTGGATTTGAAGACTATACAATTTTGGGGTGCCACTTTAAGGAAAATAACACAAGATTATGAATACAAAATTAAAAAGGAAATTGAATAAAAAAAATGAATGTTTGCAGTCTTAGGAATCTAGGTTCCTTTCTCTGAGAAACTTCAGGAAATTTACTGACAATGCTTATAGAGACAGAATTCTTTTTTGCAATCTGACTTCTTCTACAACGCTCAGAAATTCTGGATATTTCCAAGGGCCCTTTTAATTGAGGAGCTCTAATGATGCCGAAGAATCATGGTACTTCCTAGGGAACCTATCTCTGGTTAGTTGAATGTCTGAATACATACTTGTCCCCCAAGTAATGACCTTTAAGGGCATGGCCAGAAAAAGGAGTTACATTTTATTGTTTTGTGGAGTGGCTCTAGAACTAAAACTGAAAATATCTGTATTGTGTCTGTATCCAATTCTAGCTTGAAAAAGACAATCTGTAAACTCATTATAATGCAAACTATTGAAAATTGTATTCATTTACACTAATTTGTCTTGAAAATTCTTGAAAAGATATCTTGGTTATTAAAAATTCCAGAACTTGATGACCATGCAGATTTCATGCATAATATTATCCCAAAATAATCATACACCTCAAGATTGTGACAAATTTTTATCATTCTTTATAAGCTGTGTGAGCACATGCATATATGTGTGTGTGACTCCTGTCAAGGACTCTGATTTTTAGTTGTTTAAGATTATCATTAATTCTGCATTAGTGTTTTTACAACTTCAGTAATGTGGTATATTCAGAAAAACAGAAAATAATACTGTGGTAATTGAGGGCCAACCCAATTCTTTGCTTACATTTATTTATTGATGTTCACAATGACACTATGATAAAGCTGAGGCAAAGAGAAGATTATTAAATTTTCTAATGTCATAAGATGTATATTAGCTCTGGAACTGCATGAATTCCAACATTCTACCACCTCACTAGGCTTCCCTACTACTGAGTGCTAAGTACAGGTATTTACTTTGGTTATATTTTTCAGTCCTAGAGACAATTATTTCATATTCTATCATAGTAGTTGTTAGAGCATGTACCTGGAAGTGCATTTGCTTTTTGATCTCTTGCTCATACGTATTCTAGAAAATATTCTCAAGTTTTTATATTAAGACATGACTCTTATCTACTTTAAATTCATTCTTGGATTACCTATTTAGAGTTTGTGCTTCAAGAGGTCAGGAACCATGTATTGAAAGAGGCCATCTATAGCAAAACCACAGCCAATAACATGCTGAATGGAGCAAAATTTAGAACATTTCCAGTCAGATCTAGAACTAGAAAAGGATGTCCATTGTCAGCACTACTATTCAACATAGTAATGGAAGTCCTAGCCATTGCAATTAGGCAAAAGAAGGGGATCAACAGTATTCAAATGGGGTCAGAGTGGGTCAAACTGTCACTCTTCACAGATGACATGATTTTATACCTGGAAAACCCCAGGGACTCAACTACAAAGCTCTTAGAATTTATCAAAGAATATAGTGATGTCTCAGGATACAAAATCAATAAGTACAAATCAGTAACTTTTATATATGCCGACAGTAGTGGAGCTGAAAATATAGTCAGTAGTGCCAAAGAAGATGAAATACCTGAAAATTTATCTAACAAAGGAAGTGAAAGATATCCATAATGTGAATTGTGAAGCCCTGGGAAAAGAAATAGCTGAAGATGTTACCAAATGGAAAAACATACCATACTTGTGGCTGGGAGAAATCAATATTGTTATAATGTCCATACTATCCAAAGCAATCTACAGATTTAATACAATCCCTATCAAAGTACTAATGTCATACTTTAAAGAACTTGAAAAAATAGTATTTCATTTTATATGGAATAAAAAAAAAAAAACCCGAATATCCATTACTTAGAAATGAAAACAAATCAGGAGGCATCACATTACCAGACTTCAGATTACATTATGAATCTGTAGTGATCAAAGCAGCATGGTCCTGAACAATAATAGAAATGTAGATATATAAAACAGAATAGAGAATCTAGAGATGAATCCAGCCACATATCCTCATTTGATCTTTGATAAGCCTAACAAAAACACACACTGGGAAAAAGATTTCCTATTTAATAAATGGTGCTGAGAGAACTGGCTAGTGACCTGTAGAAGACTGAAAATGGACTCTCACCTTATACCACTAACAAAAAATGATTATCAATGAATAAATGATTTAAACTTAAGATATGAAACTATAAAAATACTAGAAGAGAGTGCAGGGAAAATGCTTGAAGATATTGGCCAGGTGTAATATTTTATGAGGAGTACCCTCCCTGGCAATTGAAGCAACACCAAAAATATGTTACTGTGATCTGATCAAGCTAAAAAGCTTCTATATATCTAAGGGCACCTCAAGTAAAGCAAACTGACAACCTTCCGAATTGGAGAATATTTTTGCTTGTTTTGATTCCAACAAAGGTCAGATAACTAGAGTCTACAGAGAATTAAAACTAATCAATAAGAAAAGAACAAACAACCCCATTTCTTTGTGGACAAAAGACTTGAACAGCAAGTTGTCTGAGGATTGCAGGCAAATGGCCAACAAACACATAAAAAAATGCTCATCATCTTTAATCATCAGAGAAATTCAAATAAAAACCACTTTGAAATATCTCTTAACTCCAGTAAGATTAGCCCACATCACGAAATCCCAAAACTTCAAGTGGTGGCATGAATTTGGAGAGAAGGAAACACTTCTATACTGAAGGTAGGATTGCAATTAATGCATCCTTTTTGAAAAGAAGTATAGAGAATTCTCAAGGAACTATAAGTTGACCTACCATGTGATCCTGCAATTCCATTACTAGGTATCTACCCAGATGAACAAAAATCATTTAAAACAAAGACATTTGCCCCAGAATGTTTATTGCAGCCAAACTCATAATTGCCACATCAGGGAAGCAGCCTAAATGCCTATCAACTTGTGAATGGATTAATAAATTGTAGTACATGTATACAATAGAATACTATGCAACCATAAAAAGATGTAAACTTTACATCTTTTATGTTTAACTGGATGGAGCTGGAACATAATATTCTTAGTAAAGTATCTCAAGAATGGAAAAAAATGGCTCGGCACCTTTGGCTCAATGGGCTAAGGTGCCAGCCACATACACCTGAGCTGGTGGGTTCAAATCCAGCCCAGGCCCTCCAAACAACAATTATGGTCAGGTGTTGCGACGGGCGCCTGTAGTCCCAGCTACTTGGGAGGAAGAGACAAGAGACTCGCTTGAGCCCAGGAATTGGAGGTTGCTGTGAGCTGTGATGCCACTGCACTCTATCCAGGGTGACAGCTTGAGGCTCTGTCTCAAAAAAAAAAAAAGAATGGAAAAAAATTATCCAATATACTCAATACTATTATTAAACCAATATATAACCACTTACACATTCATATGAATGATAAAAAGTAAATATAGTCCAGAAGGAAGGAGAGGAGAGCCCGGAGAGGAGAGGGGAGGGGTGAAGACCAGTGAAAGGAGGGTATTTGGTGGGATCTCTCCTAATGTGCCCAATGCAAGGGTACATTTGAAAACAGCTAAAAGTATATTATAAATATCTTACAACAAAAAATAAGTGAGTTTATGGATATGTTACTCAGGTTGATTTAAGCATTCCCCATTGTATATCAAATCACCACATTGTACCCTATAAATGTATGCAGTTATGATTTAGTAAAAATTAGATTAAAAACATAGTTTGTACCCAAAGCACCATTATGCATTTCAAAAAAGAACTATTTCCTGGGGAATGTAAACCTAAATAAAATACCCAATTTGAAAAATTTCTTATTCATTCTTTCTTGTTCTCCCAAAACACACTATGTTTTATTATGCCAGCTTACTGCTTCTTCTTCCTTCTAGAGTCTCTCTTTTTTCTTTTTTTTAACATTAGGATCAGAAAAGCTTTCTATTGTTTTCAGACAAGGTTTTTGTGAAGCCCATCCATCTCTGGAAGGATGTTGGAGATGTAATACGGAATTGCGAAGAATATAACATAGGATTATGACACTGAAAGCAGAGGAGAAAATTAATTCAGCTATTGTTATGATCTAGGTTCACATGTCTGTGACTAATGCATTAGCAGTAAGACCTGAGAGAAGGATGAAATGAATTTAAGACATACACATACACACACACACACACACACACACACAGTCACAATGGGTGCCAAAAATGTATACACATTTTAAGAAAGAAAAAAACTGTATTAAAATTTTAATACTTGATATCTGCCAATACCAAAAGATGAATACAAGTCATCTTGAGCACCTCTGGTAATTGAAGTCAAATACATATATATATGTTGGAATGTATTGCATAGCTAGTTTACTGAGAGATGAAGAAAGTGCTGATACATTTAATTTTGGACATTATTTTACTGAATATCATTCAGAACAGTGATTCCCACACTTGGCTGCACATTGGAATCAGTGAAGGAGCTTTTCAATAGTGAATATTCTGAAGTATCGTTCCTGGATATTCTGGTGCATCATTCTTGGAGCATGGAATTGGAATAAGTATTTTATATAACCTCCAAAAGTGATCACAATGCACAACAAGAATTAAAACTTTTGCTATAAAATACTTAACAATGAAAAATAAATGAAATATAGCTAGCATGTAGTCAGTCACTAAAAAAAACAAAAAAATCTTGGTTATAGTCCTGTGGCTCCTGTTGTTGCAAATGCATTCAGTACAGATCTGAATATTCTCTTATGTTGCTATTCTGAGCAGATGTTCATTCTTCATTCATGAGAAATTAGGGTTTGAATATCCTGCACCTGTCTCTAAATGTTACCAATGCCAGATTCTCAACTTCTTTCTCTATACATCCATTAATCCAGTTCATAATGATTTCTTTTATGTTTAACATGTGCTCTTTCTGGCATAGAAAGATTCTCCTCTATATAGCCCAACTTTCCACTTACACAAATGATTATATTAGTTACTCAGCAGATGTGTAAGACAATAGTTTTCCCCCAGGAGATCTGTATCCTGGGGTTTAAACTATTTTGTCTTGAGAAATGGCCAGAAATTTATTGGAACTTACTAAAAACCCTGCGAAGACATGGCATATATAATGCACACAGTCCAATCCAGATCACTGTCTACAGACAACATGAACACATTGACTCATTTTTGGGATTCCCCAAAGGGTGATTCACAAAATGAAAAGATTATCCCTGCCAATTCTTAGACTTAAGTAACCTTTCCCCAGACACTAATTGTTAATGAACACAGAGATAATTATTCAACGACTTTTTTTTTAAAATAAACTCAATGTTAAAATACATAACTAACATATTAAGCTGTTTTAAACAATTATTCAAAAGCCACATTGGACCAGGTGCAACAGGCTCACCCCTGTATTCCCAGGACTTTGAGAGGTAAAAGTGGAAGTATCACTTGCAGTCAGGTTTTTGAAACCAGCCTGAGCAATAAAGTGAGATTCCTGCCTATGAATATCTAAGAAATTTAGTGGAGTGAGATGGCATTCACTTGTAGTCCTAGCTACTCAAGAGGCTGAGGAAGGAGGATTTCTTGAGCACTGGAGATTGAGGCTCCAGTGAGCTATGATCATACCACTGCACTCCATCTTGAATGACAGAGAAAGACCCTGTTTAAAAAAATCACATTAAAACAATACCACCTATGTGAAACATTCAGAATCCACTGGAGCTTTTCTTTCTTCTGTTTCTATTGTCAAGTTTCCTTTATAAGCACACCCTGAAACACATGCTGTGATCCCTCTTTCAGAGTCAGAAGCCTAAAACAGTGTGCTCATTTTGGAAACTTTCGTGATTTTTAAACGTTTTGTTGACATATGATTAATCACTGCATTCCAAGGGCATCACCCCCATAGGTAGAGTTAAAAATTCCTTGTCAAAAAACCAAAGGGAGAAAAAAATATATTAGTGGTTGTCAAGGATTAGAAATTGATGATGGCAAGGAGGAGTGGTTTTGACTACAAAGGGGTAACTAGAGGTAGACCTTTTTGGTGGTGAAAAAGTTTTGTATTTTGACGGAGGTGACGGCTAAACCTATCTGTACATGTGATCAAATGACATAGAACTTTACTCATCTATTGTTTAAATGAAAATTTCATTCTTTACTATACCTATATAAAATGTAACTATTTGAAGAAACAGAGTGAAGGTTATAGGGGACTTGTCTGTACTATCTTTTTTCCTTTCTGTGAATCTATGATTATTTCAAAATAGACATTTAAAACAAATAAACAACCAAAGAATCTTCTTGTCAGAGTCACTGCCCAAGAGAACAACCCCAAGCATTGTGGAGACCATTTCTCCTTCTAGAACTGGCATAGTCTGCATTTTGGCTATCACATACCAAATAATGCATCACTCTGCTCTTTATCCATCATTTGGTACATGTGTAGTCTTCCTAATTCGGGCCAGATTTCTGCCTTTGTTATTTTCTCTAGCTCAATCTAGTTCAATCCACAATGCATAGTAGACATTTTGACTGATTGAAGAAAGGAAAGAAAGTCTTATCTATCCTACTGGGACATTGAGTTCCTTGTGGGCTAGGACAGCAGATTCATCTATATCTGCAAATATCTAGCACAGCAGGCATTCAGTTAATGTTTTAAAAAGTAATAAAAGAAATGTTATAAAATCAGTGAGCATTATTGTTATTAACATTTTAAAGGCCCTTGCAATTTTCTACTAAAAGGAACTTTTCACTGTTTCTGTCAACTTCCTCTTTCTTTTAAAGACATTTTATACTTTTAACAGAACTGAGGGCAATACATTTTTAGGAAGGTCAGAAAATTCTATATTCATTCTTATAAAATGGTACATTTTTCTAAGATAAAAATTACTCTCAAAACCATTCTTGAAAATTAAATGTTGCACAGATTTTAGATGGTTGTGGCAGCAATTCTGTACTTTCTGATGTGAATTATTAGTGAGGCACTTGGGATCCAGGAGAATGGCTGCTTATTATTTTGTTGCTACAAAGATGGAAAAAATGAGGACTCCTAACTCAAAAGGACTACTGAAGACACGCCCATACCTTTCCTATTGTAGTTCCCGTGGTATTTCAGACTTCCACTCTAGCATATTTTGTAGTCTTTTTGATACTGTAATGATATGAATCCATGTCTTTATCTCCCTAAGTAATGTGCTTTGTGAAGTTAGTTACTGCATTTGTTATCACTTTGTTTTGCTTATAGAGTACCAAGGATTCTGTCATGCCTACAATACATTCTTGCTGAATTATTGACTTAAAATTAATTTGAAGAATTGATCATTTTTACCCATTTCAACATGCTAAATAAATGTTCTGTGCTTACTGTGTCAAAATTGCTCTGGTAAATTTGTTTATTTTTGAAGTTTTCCCACTTTCTCATTGACCTAAGGAAATGCATTTATACTATTTGTATGTATTATATACAATTATCCTTCAATTGGTAACTCATGTTCCCCTCCCATCATTTATATCTATTATAGGTTTTATATCAGAAACCCAATTCATCATGCATGATATGCCTTTAGCTGTATAATCAGCCACAATGAATAACAACCATAATAAGGTATTTATATTGCACATTAAAATGACATTTTATAATTCAGCAAAAATATTCTAACTAACTTGGGAATTCATCTGATCTTTTACAAGAGCTTTTAAAAATGGGTACGTATCGCTTGGTGCCTGTGTCTCAAGCAGCTAAGGCGCCGGCCACGTACACCTGAGCTGGTGGGTTTGAATCCAGCCCAGGCCTGCCAAACAACAATGACGGCTACAAACAAAAAAATGGCTGGGCATTGTGGCGGGCTCAATGCCCAGCCATAATGTGGCCTGTAGTCCCAGCTACTTGGGAGGCGAAGGCAAGAGACTCACTTGAGCTCAGGAATTGGAGGTTGCTGTGAGCTGTGATGCCATAGCACTCTATCCAGGGTGACAGCTTGAGGCTCTGTCTCAAAAAATAAATAAATAAATAAAAATTAAAAATGGGTACATAATGGTATGTCTTCTTTGCTGGTGAAGCTGCAAAGACTAGTAGTTAATTTTAGATAATATCTTATAATTAGGGTTGAAAGTGGGAAATATCCATTTCAGTATAACAAAGCTTTACTGATAATTTACTAGCCAGCTCTTTGCTGTACTTGGACTACGGACAAATGAATAAGACATGGTAAAAACCTTGTGGCAGAGGCCTATGCACAGAACTTTTCAAAATAATGTAGTAAAAATGATGATAAAATTCCTTACACTAATCTTGGAAAATGGAAAAGGGGGACATAACTCTGGATAAGTACATAATGTAAGAATTTCTGACTATAACTAGTTGTCCAATGTTTCTAAATAACCTCAGTTTTGCATTTTATAGCAACAACTTACAGGTTACAGACCTCTAGTACCTCATACATGTAGACAGTTTGCTGGACATTAATAGAGTTGTATTTCTAGTCATAATCTTCACCGTTATATGCTACTGTCTCTCTCAGGCCATATATGTTATTGTCTGGAGTTAATACCCTGTAACTACAGCAGAGTCTATCAACAGAGAAAATATCCTTACAGTAAAATAACTAAGAAACTTTAAAAATTCCTTATTGGTAAGCTGAAGAGAATTCCATGGATATAATATCACTGGGGAAAATGTATATGGATTAATTTGGGTCTGAACCAGGTGTCAAAATTGAGCAGAAAGCCTATAAAAAATAAAAGTTCCCAAGTTGAGTTCCCTTGACCTTAGTTAGTAATTCAAATATGTCACTCATATGTCACTCTGACTCATATGTCACTCTGACACAACAAATGTGCTATAATGTTTTAACAAAATTTCATTTAAATTGTTAACAAGCTCCACTTTCCAAATAGAATACACTGAAATTGATTTGAAAAGCTTGCATATTCCAGTGCTCCATAAAGAGAACCAAACCTGACCATCAAGATAAACATAGGGCACTGCAGATTCAGGAAGATGCAGGCAGAATGGGGACCGAAGACTCCATTTCTGGCAAGGGAAAACCCCCAGAAAAGGAAAAAAAAATAAAAAGTAAGGTGAGTGAGTCATAACAAAGGAAAGTCAGTTAGTTAACTTTAAGCAAGCCACTGCAAAATTTCTTATCTGACCAACTTTCCTGGTTTTCCTGGAAGCCTGTGCTGTAGCGGGATACAGCTTACAAACATCCCTGCTGGGTCTGTGAACACTGAACAAAATAATGGCCACAGAAGATGCTGTGGCAAGGCCTGGCAAGTTACATTAATTAGGCTGTTTCTAGCCCAGTAAACCGTGAACACAAATACCCATTGTGGAGATTTGTATTTGGCTGTGGCAAAGATGAAGGCAACAGCTCAAGCCCTGAAATATGAGTAAAAGAGCTCATATCCCTTATTGCAGAGAAAGACCCTCTGTGGTGGTGATGAGAGGAAAATTCCTCTCTTCTACTGATTCTTCAGAGGAGATTGACACCAGTTATATTTTACTCTACAGTGAAATGTTGGGATTAACACCCCCTAAGACTCTGTGTGTGTGACTACAGATAGAAGGCTGCCCCCACACAAGGCTTAGGTTCCAGATTTCTCAAGAGTACTCAGATCCTTAAGGTTAGTGATTACAGAAACAATAGAAGCTAATATGCTTGGTCAGAAAACTGCTGATGTCTTTGTTCTCTTCCTCAGCTTACCCTCTGGGCTAATGAGTAAAAATACTTTCAATATAACCTGAGTGGAACTGACACTCAGGGCCACTGTCAGAACTCCATAAATTGGTGGTGGTCCCTTGTGTTCCAACCTTTAAAATTCTATTCTGTATGTCTTGTCTCTTTCTTCCTCATGGATTCTAACTTTATATTCTTTAGTCGGTTGCTGCCAGATCCATAGGCCTTAAAAGACCCTGCCCCCAGGGTGAGATCCCGGCAGTTGTAAGTCTTGGTGAGACTTTTTGTTTTGTTGGCCAGGACTGGGTTTGAACCCCTCACATCCAGTATATGGGGCTGGAGCCCTACTCCTTTGAGCCACAGGCACGGCCCCTTGGTGAAATATTTTTAAGCATAGATGAGAGAGACCATATTAATAACAAAGTCAAAAAGTTATTTTCCTTCAATAACAAAAATATTTCTTTTAGAGTTGTCAGCTCAAATGTCAGTACATTTGGGTTCTTTGGTAGTTATTTTTCCCATAAAGTATCCTCTGGGATTTTTTTGGAGTTATATAACTATTTTGCAGAATTCTTGGTGCACACAGATACCTAGAAATTTGAAGCTGTTTCAATTATAGAACTGTACATTTTATTAATATAAATTTATTTCTAGTAGGTAAATTCAGTGTAGGAAAATGAAAACTTAAATATAGATTTGAAACAAAAATGTCCTTTTATTTGAAATTGAGAGTTTATATCATACAATTAATCCTCTGTCCCCACTGCCCAAACATCTACTGTGCATTTCCACTTGGGTATTTCACAAGTAAAATATATCCAAATTCAACCATTGCCTTACTCATAAACTTGTCCCTTCTGTGTTCCTATTTCTGTATATGACACCACCATTCACTCATTAACTCAGGATTACTATAGGTAAATCGTCATTAACATTTTCCGTATGGGGCAGTGGCAGTAGCGGCAGCAACCAGGACTCTGGGGCTGGCGGCCCTGCTGCAGCGGCTGGTGCCTGGGGCTCAAGAGCACAGCCCCAGGGGAGCAGAGGGTGTTGATCAGTGACAGGATATACTCCAGGGTGCTTATCACCTTGGAGAACTGCCTACTGCCTGACGAGAAGCTGTGCTTTATGCTATCCATGTCTAGTAGCCTGCACATAGACGCAAAGACCAACCTTAGAGTGGTGGGCTGGGAGCTCATCCAGGCGGTCAGCATCCTGCTCTGCCTGCCACAGATGGCCATGGCTACTGGGCAGGTGCTGTTCCAGCATTTCTTTTATACCAAGTCCATTGTGAAGCATTCCATGGAGCATGTGTCAATGGCCTGTGTTCACCTGGCCTCCAAAATACAAGAAGCTCCAAGACATGTAAGAGATGTTATCAATGTGTTTCAGCAACTTCAACAGATCATAGAGAAAAAGAAACCTGTGCCTTTACTACTGTATCAATGTTATATTAACTTAAATAACCAAATTATAAAAGCAGAAAGATGAGTTCTCAAAGGGCTGGGTTTCTGCCTCCACGTTAAACCTCCTCATAAGATAATTGTTATGTATCTTCAGGTGTTATAACATGTGAGCGTAACCAACACCTGTTCCAGATGTCATCAAATTACATGAGTGACAGCCTTCAATGGATGCTTTTGTGTGGTTCCAGCCCTCATCCCTCTCCCCACCCGAATGCTGGAATTCCTTCTGCCCTGGCGTCCTCATTGGTTTCTTTTGTTTGGAGCAACTAAAGAAGAAATTCAAGAAATCTGCCTAAAAATGCTACAGCTTTAGAGCCAAGATGGCAGTCTGTAGCCAGCTTTCTGCAGAGGCTCCTGTCCAGAAGGAGAGTTAAAGGACAGAAACTTAGCAAGAAAGCCAATGGTCTACGAACACACATCGACTCTGCTGGGGCAACCTGTGACCCCAAGGGCACAAACAAAAAGGTACAGAGCACATCACCAAGCGAAGTGGACAGGAGTCCCCTCCCCCATTAGAGCAGCTCGCAGTATACTCCATACCTCCATACAAATAAGCAAGCAGAGTTCAGATGTCCTCCAACTCTACCCCATGGAGAGACCCTCTAAAAACCAGATCTCCTTCCCCTACAAGGGTGCCACATCACTCTCCTGCCAGGCATAAAACTGTATAAAACTGTATATATTCTCTGCCTGCAAGTTTGACCTCCTAGCATTCCCCCCACCACTCTCACCCTGAGGTCTGGAGGCCTGTCCCCTTGACATTTTCTCAAGGGTTGTAGACAGGGCGTGGACTGTTGCTGATCTGTGCTGATTTTCTGGCTCGGGAGTGGTGAGAGGAAAGTGAGCCGAGAGGAGGCCAAGCTGGGAAGAAGGTACCCTGAGGCACGAAATGGCAGCCACAGTGGGAACAATAGCAGGAGGGCTCACACCTCTGGGGATGTTTTGAGGAGATATTCCCAGTCTCTCTGGGCAGCCGGGCAAGTGGGCAGCTTCTCCGGTGACTGGCAGAGCAGACTGGCAACCAAGGCCTGTGAAGGATATGCCTGAGACAGTACCAGCTGGGATTAGAATACACATAGAGTCAGCTGAATCCCAGGGTGGAGGCTGCTTTTCTTAGCTTCAGAGGCACCTGGCCCTCAGGGGATGAAAGCTGAGACAAAGGGCTGGAACTCACAGACTGAGTCAGACCTATTTGCAGGCCAACATCTGATTAGGGGAAAATAGCCGTGACAGAAACAAATTCTGCAAACTTGTTCTGTTCTATCAGCAACATCAATCAGGGACAGGGCCGGAACTGAGTGAATTGCCCAGCCTCTACCAAGTACCCAAGTTGTCAGGCCTCACCTCCCCCTGCCAAACAGTGATAGGGAGTGGCGGACTGGCTGAGGAGCCACAGACCTCACTGTGACCCAGGCAGGCGCAAATCTCTGGAGCATCTGCTCATTGGAGGAAACTGGATCACAGCCCTGTGGGATTACCACCGACTGGGTGTGACAGAGGGACAAGGTGGGGAAGGAGGCATCAACCTTCCCAGACTAATCTACTTGCTGGGGGGCCCTCCTGAGCTCACAAAGCACTGGAGCGAGTTATACTAGAGCTTCCAGCAGATCCCTGCTATCTAGTTGCCAGAGATTTTTTAACCCTTCCATTTGAGACTGGTGCTGGCTGGGACAATTGATTGGGACCTCTTCAACAGGGCCAATCTCCCGAGGACTTTGCAAAGTGGTACCCTGGGTGTATTGGTAGTGGGAAGGTTTAATTTTGCTTTTCCAATTATTGCCTACGGGGGTGGGGGTGACTTAACTGATGGTATTTCTTCACAGCTCAGATTTCAATCCAGAGTAACTGATTCTCTAGGGTAAGACAAAGGCCAGCTGACAATAAGACAGACCCACTTAACCCCACCACACCAAGAAGGTCCCCAGATGCTGAAGCAGTTACACTGTACGGGTCCTTTGGCAAAACTCTAGGGGAAATGGTACAGACACCACTCACAGTTTTCAAGCAAAGGACTGGTTAATCACTACTCCTAGAACCCCGAGCCCAACTTATCCTTATCTACTCATCCAGTGAAATGGTATAAAATTAATCATGGGGCAGAAGCAATGGAAAAGCTCTCGAAACATGAACAACCAGAGTAGATCAAATCCCCCCCCAAGGAACAATTTGGTGGACACAAATGATGATCCTATGCATAAACAGATGGCTGAGATGTCAGAAATCAAATTCAGAATTTGGATTGCAAACAAGATTCATAAAATAGAGAAAAAGTTGGATTTAGAAATTCAGGGTGCATTTCAAAAATTGTCTCAAGAAGTCAAGGAATTCAAAGACCAAATGACCAAAGATTTTGACACATTGAGAAGAAGACAAGAAGTTGCAGCCCTCAAAGATCTGAGAAACACAGTAGAATCCCTCAACAACAGAATGGAGCAAGCAGAAGAAAGGATTTCTAACATTGAAGACAAAGCTTTTGAATGCTTCCAAATCTACAAAGAGGAAGAGAAATGGAAGACAAAAATGAATCATTCTCTCACACAGCTCTGGGATAACTCAAAGAAAAACAATATTTGCCTTATAGGGATACCTGAAAATGATGTAGTGGCACCACAAAGCACAGAGTCTCTTCTTTATGAGATTATGAAAGAGAATTTTCCTGACATGCCAAGAGATTCTGAAATTCAGATAGCAGAGAGTTTCAGACTCTAGCACAACTCAACCTGAATAAAACATCCCCCAGGCACATCATAATTAAGTTCACTAAAGTTAAGATGAAGGAGAAAATTTTGAGAGCAACCAGATGCAAGAAATCTATAACCTACAAGGGGAAGCATATTAGAATAACTGCAGATCTCTCTGATCAAAACTTTCAAGTGAGGAGAGAATGGTCATCAACTTTTAATCTACTAAAACAAAATAACTTTCAATCCAGGATCTTGTATCCAGTTAAACTGAATTTCATTTATGATGGAGAAATTAAATACTTTAATTAAATCCACATGTTGAAGTAATTTGCCATAACTAAACCAGCTCTCCAGGATATCCTCAGACCTATTCTCCACAATGACCAGCGCAAATCTCCAGCACAAAGGTAAACTCATCCAGAAACTTTTTATCAAATTTCAACTTCCATAGTGATGAAAGGATTAAAAATGTCCACTGGACTTTCTAAAGATTTATCGTTACTTTCAATTAATGTGAATGGTTTAAACTGTCCTCTGAAGAGGCATAGGTTGGCTGACTGGATACGAAAACTCAGGCCAGATATCTGCTACATACAAGAATCTCATCTTACCTTAAAAGATAAATTTAGACTCAAGGTGAAGGGATGGTCATCTATATTCCAGGCAAATGGAAAACAGAAAAAAGCAAGTGTTGCAATCTTGTTTGCAGATACAAAAGGCTTTAAACCAACCAAAATAAAGAAGGATAAAGATGGACATTTCATATTTTAGAGATACTACTCAATATGATGAGATTTCAATTATTAATATTTATGCACCCAACCAGAATGTGCCTCAATTTATAAAAAATCTCTAATAGACATGAGTAACTTGATTTTCTCCGGCTCCATAGTAGTTGGAGATTTTAATGTTCCTTTAGCAGTGTTGGATACATCCTCAAATAAGAAGCTAAGTAAAGAAATTTTAGATTTAAACTTAACCATTCAACAACTGGATTTAACAGACATCTACAGAACATTTAATCCTAATAAAATTGAATACACATTCTTCTCATCAACCCATGGAACATACTCCAAAATTGGTCACATCTTAGGTCACAAGTCTAACCTCAGCAAATTTAAAAGAATAGAAATTATCCCTTGCATCTTCTAGGACCACCATGGAATAAAAGTTACACTTAACAATAACAGGAATTTGCATACTCAAACAAAAACATGGAAGCTAAATAACCTTATGCTGAATGATAGATGGGTCATAGATGAGATTAAGAAGGAAATCATTAAATTTTTGGAACAAAATGACAAAGAAGACATGAATTATCAAAACCTCTGGGATACTGCAAAGGCAGTCCCAAGTGGGTAATTTATAGCACTTCAAGCCTTCCTCAAGAGAATGGAAAGAGAGGAAGTTAACAACTTAATGGGACATCTCAAGCAACTGGAAAAGGAAGAACATTCCAACCACAAACCCAGCAGGAGAAAAGAAATAACTAAAATCAGGGCAGAATTAAATGAAATTGAAAACAAAAGAATAATACAACAGACCAACTACTCAAAAAGTTGGTTCTTTGAAAAAGTCAATAAAATAGATAAAACTTTGGCTACTCTAATCTGGAAAAAAAGAGTAAAATCTCTAATTTCATAAATCAGAAATGGTAAAGATGAAATAACAACATCTCTCAGAAATTCAAACAATCCTTAATGAATATTACAAGAAACTTTACTCTCAGAAATATGAAATTGGAAGAAAATTGACCAATGTTTGGAAGTGCACCACCTTCCTGGACTTAGCCAGAATGAAGTGGAAATGTTGAACAGGCCTAAATCAAGTTCTGAAATAGCATCAACTATACAAAATTTCCCTAAAAAGAAAAGCCCAGGACCACATGGCTTCATGTCAGAATTCTACCAAACCTTTAAAGAGGAACTAGTTCCAGCTCCATCCATGTAAATATGAAAAAGGAAAAGTCACCATCTTTCCTTAAGGCTGCATAATATTCCATGGTATACATGTACCACAGTTTATTAATCCATTTGTGGATCGATGGGCTCTTGGGCCTCAAAGTATCTCTTGAATGGAAGAAAAATTATCCAATGTATACACCCCTAATATGAGGCAAATTCTTTACCTTTCAAGTGAAGGTTATAACCTATTTATTGCACAGGAAGATGGGGAAAGAGGAGATGGAGGGAAGGGGAGGGAGAAGGTGGGGGGAGATAGGACAAAGGGTGAGATAACACGTTTGGTACGTATTTGAAGGTTCAGGAGAAAACTTCTAAATACGGATCAAAAATGTTTTCCAATAGTAAATGAGAAAATCTCATGTATGTTATTTCAATCCGGTTGATAAAAATATCTCAGATTGTATCCAAAGCCCACACACTGTACCCCATGTTTGAACTAATGTACACAGCTATGATTCAATAAAAAAAGAAAGAAAGAAAAATAAAGGGGAACTAGTACCTACATTATTCAACCTTTCCAAAATATACAAAAGGATGGAATACTACTCAACACATTCTATGAAGTAAATATCACCTTGATCCCTAAACCAGGAAAAGACCCAACGAGGAAAGAAAACTACAGATCAATATCACTAATGAATATTGATGCAAATATATTCAGTAAAATCCTAACAAACAGAATCCAGCAACACATCAAACAAACTATACACCATGACCAAGTGGGCTTTTTCTCAGGGTCTCAAGGCTAGTTCAATATACATAATCCAAAAATGTAATTCAGCACATCAAGAAATTAAAAAACAAAGACCATATGATTCTCTCCATTGATGCAGAGAAAGCTTTTGATAATATCCAGCATCCCTTCATGATCAGAACACTTAAGAAAATTGGCATAGAAGGGACATTTCTTAAACTAATAGAGGCCATACAGCAAACCCACAGCCAATATTGTATTGAATGGAGTTAAATTGAAATCATTTCCACTTAGATCAGGAACCAGGCAAGGTTGCCCATTTTCTTCATTGCTCTTCAACATTGTAATGGAAATTTTAGCTATTGCAATTAGGGAAGAAAAGGCGATCAAGGATGCCCACATAGAATCAGAAGAGATTAAACTTTCACTCTTCACAGAGTGATGTGATTGTATAACTGGAAAACACCATGGATTCTACTACAAAACTTTTAGAAGTGATCAAGGAATATAGCAGTGTCTCTGGCTACAAAATCAACACTCATAAATCTGTAGCCTTTATATATACCAATAATAGTCAAGCTGAAAAAATAGTCAAGGACTCTATCCCTTTCACAGTGGTACCAAAGAAGATGAAATATTTGGGAGTTTATCTAACAAAGGATGTGAAAGATCCTTATAAAGAGAACTATGAAACTCTAAGAAAAGAAATAACTGAACATCTCAACAAATGGAAAAACATACCATGCTCATGGCTGGGAAAAATCAACATTGTTAAATCAAATGTCCATTCTACCCAAAGCAATATACAATTTTAATGCAATTCCTATTAAAACTCCATTGTCATGTTTTAAACACCTCGAAAAAATAATACTTCATTTTATATGGAATCAGAAAAAACCTTGAATACCCAAGACATTACTCAGAAATAAAAACAGAGCAGGAGGAATCACACTACCAGACCTGAGATTGTACTATAAATTGATAGTGATCAAAACAGCATGGTACTGGCACAAAAACAGAGAGATAGTTGTATGGAACAGAATAGAGAACCAAGAGATGAACCCAGCTACTTACCACTATTTGATCTTTGACAAGCCAATTAAAAACATTCAGTGGGGAAAAGATTCCCTATTTAACAAATAGTGCTGGGTGAACTGGCTGGAGATCTATAGAAGACTGAAACTGGACCCACTCCTTTCACCATTAACTTAGATGGACTCTCACTGGATCAAAGATTTAAACTCAAGACATGAAACTATAAAAATATTAGAAGAAAGTGCAGGGAAAACTCTTGAAGGAATAGGCCTGGGTGAATTATTCATGAGGAGGACTCCCTGGACAACTGAAGCAGTATCAAAAATATTCTTCTTGGACCTAATCAAACTAAAAAGCTTCTGCACTGCTAAGAACACAGTAAGTTTAGCAGGCAGACAGCCCTCAGAATGAGAGAAAATATTTGCAGATTATGCCTGAGACAAAGGTTTAATAATCAGAATATACAGAGAATGAAAAGTATTAGCCACAAAGGACAAGTGATCCCAACCCAGGGTGGGCCAAGGACTTGAAGAGAAACTTCTCTATGGAAGATGGATGCACGGCCTACAGACACATGAAAAAAATGCTCACCATCCTTAATGATCAGAGAAATGCAAATCAAAACTACTTTGAGATATCATCTAACTCCAGTAAGATTAGCCCACATAACAAAATCCCAAAACCAGAGATGCTGGTGTGGATGTGGAGAAAAGGGAACTCTTGTACATTGCTGGTGGGAATGCAAACTAATACATTCCTTTGGAAGGATGTTTATAGAATAGTTAGAAATCTAAACATAGATCTGCCATTCAATCCTATAATTCCTTTATTAGATATATATCCAGAAGACCAAAAATCACACCATAATAAAGATATATGTACCAGAATGTTTATTGCAGCCACATAATAAAGATATATGTACCAGAATGTTTATTGCAGCCCAATTCATAATTGCTAAGTCGTGGAAGAAGCCCAAGTGCTCATCAACCCACAAATGGATTAATAAATTGTGGTACATGTATACCATGGAATATTATGCAGCCTTAAAGAAAGGTGGAGACTTTACCTCTTTCATGTTTACATGGATGGAGCTGGAACATATTCTTCTTAGCAAAGTATCTCAAGAATGGAAGAAAAAGTATCCAATGTACTCAGCCCTAGTATGAAGCTAATTTATAGCTGTCACATGAATGGTATAACCCAATTATAGCACAAGAATACTGGGAAAAGGGCAAAGGAGGGGAGGGTGGAGGATGGGTGGAGTGAGGGTAATTGGGATCACGTGAACCTATGGTGCATCTTAGAAGGGTACTGGTGAAACTTACTAAAGGTAGAATATCAATGTCTTCATATAGTGATTAAGAAAATTCCATGAAGGCTATGTTTAACAGTTTGATGAAAATATAAAGAAAATTATGAAATCCTAAGAAAGGAAAGAGCAGAGGATCTTAATAAATGGAAGAACATACCATGCTCATGGCTGGGAAGAATCAACATGGTTAAAATGTCTATACTTCCCAAAGCAATCTACCTTTTTAATGCCATCCCTATTAAGGTACCAACATCGTACCTTCAAGACTTGGAAAAAATGATTCTGCATTTTATATGGAACCAGAAAAAAACCCACGTAGCTAAGGCAGTTCTTAGTAATAAAAACAAAGCTGGGGGTATCACCATTCCAGACTTTAGGCTGCACTACAAAGCCATAGTGGTCGAGACGGCATGGTACTGGCACAAAAATAGAGACATAGACATTTGGAATCGTATAGAAACTCAGGAAATGAAACTAACAACTTACAACCACCTAATCTTCGATAAACCAATCAAGAACATACCTTGGGGGAAAGACTCCCTATT
>CAUYON010044954.1:0-11734 GCA_963573935.1 Arctocebus calabarensis
CCCTGGGTAGAGTGTCGTGGCATTACAGCTCACAGCAACCTCCAATTCCTAGGCTCAAGCGAGTCTCCTGCCTCTGCCTCCCAAGTAGCTGGGACTACAGGCGCCCGCCACAACGCCCGGCTATTTTTGTTTGGGTTGCAGCTGTCATTGTTGGTTGGTGGGCCCAGGCTGGATTTGAACCCGCCAGCTCAGGTTTACATGGGTGGCGCCTTAGCCCGACATACACACATTTTAATCACTTCAAAGATTCTTTCTAAATATTGTCTCTGTCTGCCTTAGCTGTATAACAAACAACTCTGAATCTTAGTGGCTTCAAGCAAATGTTTTATTTGCTTACAATATTGTAGGTGAGAAATATGTACTGAGCTTAGTTGGATAGTTCTACTGTTGACCTTGCATAGGTCTCTCACGGAGCTGCAGGTAGCTAGTGGGTTGACTAAGAGCTGGTTGGGTCTCACCTTGGACAGCTAGTTGCTGCTACACGTGGTGTCATGTTCTTATGGGCTAGCCTGGTATTCATCTTCTTATGGGCGAGCCTCATATTCATCTTCTTATGAGCGAGCTTAGTATTTTTCAAGTAGTGATGGAAGGATTCCCAGGAGCTGTGAAAGGGAAAACTACAGTGTGTAAGAGCTTTTCAAGTTCCTTACATCATATTTATTAATATCTCATCATCCAAATAATATTGTATGACCAAGGTTAGAGTCAACATCAGAGGAACCATATCATCAAATGTCATTCCTGAAATAATCTAAGCACAGAATCATAGGGGAGTAAAATAACAACCAACATAAAAAAAATACAAAACCTTGAAGGACCATTACATTATCAAACAATTGAAAATATTATATTGTGTATTTTGCACAAGATATTTTTATTTCCTAAATCTCTATTTACAGTTTTGCAAGTAAGTATGTGTGGAATTTATGTGCTTCTTCAAATCTAAGTCTTAGAAGTTTAGTCAGAAAGAATCAAATTGGTATGAAGGAAATTTGAATAAAAATCCAAGATTTTTCCAATTGAAATTGTGTATTTTTCAGTAAATAACAATATCATCAAGATATAAAGTGGAAATTAATACTTCCTACTCTTTGTTCTACTCAGATTTATATGTCATATGAAAAGGAAAGAATTTTTTAGCATAAACTTTAGCATAAGCATAAATATCACCAAGTAGGGAAAATTATGCAAGGCATGCTGGATTAATTCTTTTATAACACAAATATTTGTTGAGCTGGTGCTAGAAATAAAATCTCATTCAAATAAGGTAGAGAAGCACCTGCTAGAACTCACAGTGAAGATGTTGAAATTGAATAAGTATGACAATTGTAACTGCTGAATGACGTAAGAGAGAAATGGCAGGGTTGTACAGGAGCATACTCCACATGTAAACTATTCTAATTTAGAGGTATGACTCTTTTTATTCCCATTATCTACACTTACCTTTTCTAAACTTTAAAATAACATGAAATTCTAGAAAAATAACTTAAACATACATACCAAAGAATATTATATGTTTATACACACACATATATATCTAACTTCATATAGACATATATATATATACCATATATATATAAAACCTATATTGCTCAATGTTTTCCTTAGCTTTAATAGCATTTACTAAATCTGAAATATTTTTTCTCAACGTTGCTAAAGCCTTTTGTGAAACAGAGATCAAATACATTTATCATGTAAAGAACAAAAAAACAAATATCAAATCATTAGATCTATGGTAGAATTGCTTTAGAGATATAATTTCCTCCTAAATTAAAACTTACTTTATTTTAAACTATTCTTAGACTTACATTCATCTGGAAATTTTACATGTTTGCCTGTAAAATATGCATGCCTACAACTGATGTTATTTTTAATTAACCCTGTCTTATTTATATCACTAATCATAATACCTAACGCACATTTTATGATGGGACATGTATATATTCTTATAAATATTTGGAACAATGATTAGTTTTTCTTTCAGAAAAACATAAGATGTGTTAAATCCTTAAATGTCTCATAGGACTTAAATTTTCAAATTCCTACCCACATAGTCTATAATTATCTTTGAACTTCATCTAGCCAAAGAAGACAAAAAAATAAATAAAATTAAAAGGGGCTCATTCCGTGAAGTAATTCAATGTTAGCACATAAGTACTGAAGAACTTTATTTTATGTTAAGTAAAAATGGAGACCTTAGAACAGAGTTGAGCTTCAAGTATTTCGATGATACAATGCTATTTTGTAGAACAGTTACAGATCACTCCAACCTTCCAGTTTCTCACTTTCAGCTTTCATATATGAAGGATTCTTATATATCCTTCAAAATTAGCAGCTCATAATCTTCAATCAGGCAAATCACCTGGAATATTGTGAAGAGGTAGTCAGTCTACAGTCTTTCTTCTTCCGAAGGTATTTTTAAGTTAGACAAACTTATTCTGGCTTTCTCCTCCATTCAGATAAACTTGGAGAAAGCTCCCAGCAGATTTTAATATCCCACAGTTGGAAGACGACAGAAAACAGCTGCATGAGAGTATCAAAGGATTGGTGAAATTGACATTTTTATAGAGTTAAGGCTGCCAAATATAGAAAAAGTGGGAGATCCTTTCACTTCACAAAACTTTTTTCACAGAGCTAATCAAACTTGCAAAGCTGCAGATTTGTAAACTAACTAAGATTACTGGAATAAACAGACAGAATTCATGACACCCCTGCCAAGATAAATGGGAAATCCCACCTAATTGGATCAAACATCATTAGTGGAAATGACAGGGATTATGTTTTGTTTGTTACTCATAAATCATTAACTGGCCCAATGCCAAGTATTTTCAAAATAGCTATCAATTCTTTTTTTTTTTTTTGTAGAGACAGAGTCTCACTTTTTTGTTGCAGTTAGGTGGGGCCGGGTTTGAACCCGCCACCCTGAGTATATGGGGCTGGCGCCCTACCCACTGAGCCACAGGTGCCGCCCATAGCTATCAATTTTTTTGGTGACTATTAGAACAATTTTCTTGTGTGCCAAATAAAGTTTATTTTTCTTTTTTACACGACCTTTCTATTTCACAGGTTTACTTCTATACTTTTCTATGAGTACATTTAGTTATCTAGCTAATAACTTATGTATCTGTGACCAAACATACTATCTATTCAGTTTCATCCATGACTGCCTGTGTAGCTAGTGATTTAGAAATGTTTCATTTCTTTGGAGTGTATTTAATGGTTACAGAGTAACAGTAAGATGTTTTCTTTGCTTCATTAATGGTGTGCCAACTATTTTGAAGGAATACACACAATTTGACTCAAACTGGAAAAATAGAACTGGCAGAGGATGGAGGAATGGATGATGGTAATGAGAGAGATCTTAGTTTGCCATGCAAAGAGAAATTTCTGAAAATACTGTTTTTCAACAATAAAGCAATACCTGTTGAGAATGTGCTGTTAACACCAAAAGCTAGACTCAAGACTACTTTGCCTTCTAGTAATTTAAAAAGATCAGTAATAAAGCAAGATTCATGCAGAGGAGATCAATCTTTACTTCTTTTTAAAATTAATTTTCAGAACCATTATCTATGTAAGGTAAAAGACTGAGAAATGAGCAACTAATGGATGCCTAACTATTTATAAAAGTAAATGCTCAAAACTGAAATAAAAAGAAACCTCTGAAAATAACTCCTTAACTTTATTGAACTGGCCTTGAGATTGCATAATCTATTTCTTTTAAAATGTTCTCTCTTTTCATACAGATAGAAAAATAGACATACAGGTAGAGATATTGAGATATATGGTTGCATCTCCTTCTACTATACCTATATACAATCTCTACCTACTATACACACATATATACATTTCTCTGTGTGCGTATGTATATGTATGTTCATATACATATATGTGTGTGCATAAACACAAGTAAAATGAGCTTTTATTTTAGAAATGTTATTGAAATTGACTTCACTGATTCTGACTGTAAGCATTCATCATATTGGTGTAATAAAATAATAAGGATAATTTTTTTCTCATTAGTCTAAGAATTTGCCATATTTTAGTTCCAATTTTTTTTCATTAAGTCAGAAAATACATTAATTTATGTTTAATCAACAAACACATAAACAATAACATTCTGAAACATCATACAACATTGCCTCACAGGATCATCACTTAAAGTATATTGCTAAAGAAAGAAAATTCTGCTGTGAAAGATGACTCCATGTACCCCTTTTCTATGATGTCCTTGCTACATGTGATATTTTCATGTCATTTAAAATAATTCTAAACCAGAGAAACCTCTGGACATTTTGAGACATGAGTACAATTTTTATGTTGACATCCTCAATTTTAAGAAAATTTTCTATTATCTACATATTTTTATATAGAACAATATATACTTATATTCTATGACATCTATAAAATAATAAACCTATGCCTAAGAAAAGCAGCAATTTCAGAGATTATGGCTGTAAGGATTTTGTACTAATTAGTCATTATATTTGTTATATTCCAATGATTCCTGATGAAAAATTCACAGATGAATTAAATTCAGAAGAGACTTTAAACTTCGATTTTTTTATCACTTCTAGTTTTTTATGTTTTTTATATTTTTAAAAATTGGAGCTGGAACATACTCTTCTTAGCAAAGAACCTCAAGAATGGAAGAAAAATTATCCAATGTACTCAGCCCTACTGTGAAACCAAAGAAATTATGAAAGCTATAACCCAATTATAGCCCAAGAATATGGGGAAAGCGGATAGGAAGGGGAGGGGAGGGAGTTGGTTGGGTGGGGAGAGGGTAATTGGTGGGACTACCAACAGTGCATCTTACAAGGGTACATGTGAAATTTATTAAATGTAGAATACAAATGTCTTAACACAATAATTAAGAAAATGCCGTGAAGGCTATGTTAACCTGTTTGGTGAAAATATTTCAAATTGTACATAAAACAGCACATTGTACCCCACAGTTGCAATAATGTACACAGCTATGATTTAATTTTAAAAAATGGTTGCGCATCCCTATAAAAAAGAAAAAAAAAACAATGTTTGAACTTTTTCCAGTTATGATAATTATTGACACTTTTTGGTGGATCAGCATATATCCATACAATAGTAATAATTGTCTTTCTAAGTTCTTACAATCATCTGAGATCTAAGTCCCTAAATCTAATAAGTGGAATGACTAATTTGTTTATAATAAACAAATCTTACAAGTGGAAAGACTAAGTCTTACCAAAAAAAAAAAAGAAGTTAATAAACAGAAACAACCAGAATGTTGATTTCATATTAAAAAATGATCAAAACAAATTGAAATATTAATATAGATTGAATCAGTAAATTTCTCATATTTTGCTATTCTTTACCTATCAAAACGGTGAACTCCTATGTATCAATTCAAGATTTACATATGATAGATTTTATTTAAACAGTGACTAAAGAGAGTAGAAGACATTAGTCAAAATAGTACATAATGATGGTAATATATTGCTAATCATTATTAAACAACAGGCGAGAAATTAGGTAAAATGTTGAGAATGAAGGCCAGTATTATAGTTGGCCTCTATAGTTTCAAAAATATAGGTACCAAATAGTGGCTCAGAATGTATAAATTTCATATTTGTAAGTATTTCTATTCAGAAATTTCATAACTCAATGGAGAAAAAGGTCTTGTTTAGCTTTGATATTTTTACTCTATTTGTATATATAATTTTTTTCATGATGTGCTTAGAGAAACAATCTTTCAGTTAAAAATGTCTACCTATTTTTTAATCTTATGTAACAAACAGAAGTAGGAATAGTGAATTTTTGCTAAATTCACATTAATGAAATAGGCCTTTGGAGTGGAATTTCATCAGCTATAACAGAAAGACAGATAATTATTAGCATATACTATTACCGACATTTCTAAAAGGCCAACTTAGAAGGATCACTTCTCTAACAATCATATTTATTATGTGACAGGTAACTTTGGGTTCAATTTTGGAAATAAAAGAAATATGCATAATGTTGGCTTGTAATAGTGTCCCTAAGATTAAAATTTGTTATAGAGAATTTCATTTGTTTCCCCCCCAAAAAAGAGTTAATTCATATTCAACATGTTAATTGTTGATGGTTGACAATAATTAATGTGTATTCAGTTTGTTTAAAATCACACAAAATAGTAATTTTAGGATTAACCAGCCTGAATCATAATTCTTAGAAAATAAAGCAAGCTTTATAATTAAAAATTATAGAGGTAGGAAAATGATTCCCTAGTCATAAACATTGTGCCAAAATAGAGGTTAAAGGTGAGGGTCAGACCTGTAAGTAGGGATTCGGTCCTTGGTCGTGAAATATGTCCCCACTCTTCACCACACACACACACACACACAGACACTTCCCAACACCAATGCAGTCCTGCAGAAACAGCAGAATAAATTAATGGTTCCAGTAAGTTTTTGAAAATAGTCAAAGAATTCCTTATGTTAATCAAATAGAAATCTATCTATTCAGGCAGAAAGAGAATAGAATCTTTGGCTTCCTCATTTTTCATCTTTAGCTAAAAGCATTAATTCTTCAGTTCAACTATTGAGTTTGCCACTGAATTACTTGGGCGAATCTTTATGGGGCCATTTACACTGGATTTGCTAGATCAACTTCCAGCACTAAATTTCATCACAGGGGATATGATTAAACATGAAAATTGCATTTGTACATTATTTTTTATATGTTTTCACATCTTAAAATGTGAATAAATATTTGTTAGACAGTGTCTACAGTATTTCAAGTGCCCAGATAAAAAGGGAAACAGTTGAAACATTAAATGTACAAATTCCAGATGTTTAGAAACATCTGGCTATGTCACTGAGATTTCCAGTTTTTATCCAGATGTTTGGTGTTATGGTTGTTTGTTTCTTCAAAAGACAGCTATTTATGGCATTATATAAATACAGGCTATGACATTATATAGTTTCAACTTTCTATCAACCTATTTGCTTCTGGCCACTGGAGGAAATTATATGAAAATACAAATTCATATTTTAATTTGTATTCTTTTGTGACATATTGTAAAACCTAAGATGACGAGTATTTCAAACTTATACATGAAAGGCTGTACTGTGAATGAATAAATAGAAAAATAGTTAAAATGAATAGTCATCAAATGGCAACAACGATTCTTCTTTATGATATTTTATTAAGGCAATCTTCCAAATGTAATTCAAATTTCAAAGTACAAATGTACATAATCCAAAATTAACCACAGCAAAATTCTCTTAGCTACTTTCCACAATGATAGAGTCAAGGTGCAAATAAATATTTCTCCATTTATGTAAAAGTTATTTATCAGCCAGGCATTTGTAAAGGCTAAATACTCTGTTGGCCAAGAGAGATAAAGTGAGACTTCATTTTTATTGAGACTTTTTTATAAGATGTTCTAAAGAGTAACATTTATAATTGAATATTTTAAACATTAAATAATACTAGAGCAGACTATTGTCTACTTTACTTTTTATTGCGATCATTTTATTAAAGAGTATTATCTGCATGCAAAGATATTAAGAGTATATAAAGCTTAGTTCATATTGCTTTGATGCTACGGATAATAGCATTTTTTCATTATTCAAATTCTTGTGATAAAGGATATAATTCTATTTCAGTTTTTAATTACACTATGTAATGAAACACAATTTACGTGCATTACGTGGAATCTTGTCTTCAATGCAAGCCTGAAAAAGAATATTTATAAAACCCTTCATTCATCCAGTACTTTGTAGAAAAGTAAATCAGAAAACAGTTGAATGTCAGCTCACATGAAATAATAAAAGTTCAAAAAACGTATGTCATGCTCAAAGATAGAGTATATTAGTTTTGATTACAGGCAAAATATTTGATGATCCAATTTCCTAGAATCTAGCGTTCTACCCTAGACATGTAGGATGAAAAACTTCAGAATGCACACCAGTTGCTCTGGTAACTGTGTGGGGCACTGAGAGTAAGGATACAGTGTTCTACGCCATTTAATGGATCACCAAGAGAGTCTCTAAATAGAGGATTATCAAAGATAGCAACCAGAACCGCAAACAGTGTAGTGTAAGGATATTCTGTAAAACATGAAGCTCACTTTACACTTCTTAGCATATGCCCAAAGCCTCGGACACAGCAGGTATATCTGTATATTTACAATTATCTTTTATTTACATTTCTGCTTTGTCTTGATTGTTAATACCCTAAGACAGCAGGGGACTATGTTTTGTTTATCTACATTCCTCACTCCAACACCTCTCATCTTGGAACTAACACAATACCAGTGGCATGCAGAAATATTTGTAAATGTTTGAATGAATACATAAAGATTCCAAGTCACCAAGGAATGTGAGATTATTTTCCCTCTACAAAGGTTATGAATACATCTTATTAAATGAGACATGCTTGTTTTATTTATTTATTTATTTATTTATTTATTTATTTATTTTTGAGACAGTCTCACTCTGTTGCCCTGGGTAGAGTACTGTGGCATCATAGCTCACAGCAACCTCAAACTCTTTGGCTTGAGTAATCTTCTTGCTTCAGCCTCCCAAGTAACTGGGACTATAGATGTGTGCCCCTATATCCAGCTACTTTTTCTATAGTCAGTAGAGATGGGGTTTTGCTCTTACTCAGCTGGTCTCAGACTCTTGAATTCAAGCAATCCACCCACTGAGGCCTCCCAAGAGTAGTACTAGGATTACAGGTGTGAGACACTGCCGTTGGCTCTTGCTAAACCTTAATAAAAATAATAATACTTATTTTAAAAAATAAAGTGTCAGGAATTTGTATAATTAAAATTTAACTACCTTAAAAACAAAACCAAAAATGATTGTTTTTAGTCAATAAAAATGGGTTGATGAAGTGATACTAAATTAAACTAAATATTTAATTGTTTATAAATTGACTACAGTGTTATTAAATGACAATATCGATTTATATTTTGGCGTTATTATTATAGATTTTAGGAGGTTTTTGACGATACTATGATACTAAAAACATGTTTTTCTCCAAAACCTTCCTCTATGTATTTCGGTTCACACAAGTATTTTATAAAATATTTGAAAATAAATCTAGACACATGGACTTTTGAAGTTCCAGACTCTGACTTCTCCTTGTATGTCCAGTATGTGTTTGCTTCTGTTTTTTGTTTCCTTGTTAACATATGTAATCTAATACTTAAAGAAAATGATATATACAGCATTATAATTACTATTTATCCCCCAAAGTTTTCACTCATATGTATATACACATGTGTCTGTCTATGTGTACATAGGAATATATATGTATATATATAGCTACTATTTACAACCATAAAAATCTTTTTATCAGTCTGTTTACAAACAAATAGTGAAATTTCATATGGTAAATGTAGAAAACAACACAAATAGGCTATCCTATTTCTAAAATCAATACCATATTCTTATTTTTCTCATTTACAATTACCCATAACAGCTGTATTTAGATATTATAGAATTACTTACTGTATTCCTTCTCCTAGAAAAGGGAACAAGCATGGATTTTAAGAAATCTGTGTGTCTCATTTTTCCACCAAGATTATTGGACTGAATGTTTCAGTTCTTGGTGACAATGATGATGATGATGATGACTTATGGGTTTCCTCCATCTGGAATTATCTATGGAGAAAAGATCTCTATAGGGAATGTTGAAAGGCTCATTATTTCAATAGTACAAATATGAAAATTGGGGCAGAGAGAAGTATAATTTTCTCAAATTCGTGCAAAAACTCAGAAGCGAAGCCAAAAGTAGAACCCACCTCATGTGGAATAGATCTAATGCAACATGCAATGTCAAGCTTGAAAAGGTAATTAAACTGAGTGGTATAATTACCTAAATTATAGTACAGGAAAATAGTGTCATATTTACAAACCTAATTATATCAAGTAGGAGAATTAGGTGAATGATAGTAATCATATGGATGCAATTCACATTCTTTATTTGCTTTACTTTTTTATCCTGAATGCTTTTAATAAAGGAGTTTAAAATATAACAAGAGCCAAAAAAGTAAAAAATCAAGATACAGAATTTAGAACCAAACACCCCCCCCACACACACACACACAGGTTTATATCTCAGCACATTTTCCAAATATATAATCTTAGATAAGTCACTTAACATTTGTCTCAACTTTCTCAAATGTAAAATAGGAATAATGTTACCAATATCTGGGAAAATTGTGAGTGTTAGAAAGAACGCATAAGTCATTGCTACAGCATAGTTATAGCTGCCTATCCTCACGTAGGTGTATAATAAAAGGCAACTACTGATCCTTTTGTTTAGTAAATGGTAATGATGCATGAACGCCCACCAAATTTAGTTTTTAATCATTTTTTACCAGATTTTCTTATTTTTTATTGTCAAATGACTTAATAGACAGGTATGTATGGGTAATATATGATACACAGGTTTAATGATAACCCAAAAGTGAGGCCAGTGAAAGCCCGGAATTGAGAAATAATCATTCACTGTGCAAGTGTCTGAGGAAACTACGGATTTTGATGAAGTGTCATGATGTGAAGATGACAGATACCAAATACCTTTAGAAATTTAATGCCCTTCTCTTTACTTTCTCCTTGGCACTGAATATTTAGAGAAACTGAAATTGTTTCTAAAATGCAAATAGAGACTATTCAAAATATTCCTGATGTGGAAGAATAAGCAGAACTATCCTTAGCAGATAAAAAGGCTTATTACAAACTTATACTAATTAAGATAATGTAGTTTGGGCACAGGTATAGAAAGTGGATGAGAGAACAAAATAGAATGTAGCAATGAATCTTTGCATATGTGAAAACAAGATTGGTGAAAGAGGGGAGACAAGGATCACTGGAAAAAGAGTGGACAGTTAATAAATGGATCTTGCAAAACTTGTTATACATATGAAATAGAAGGAAATTTACATCTATTCTTCACACTATACATGTGCTAAAATCAGGGACTAATGACTTCAATGGACTTCATGGACTAATCACTTCAATTTGAATGGTGAACTTTTTTTTCTGTTTTCTTTCTTTTTTTTTTTTTTTTTTGAGACCTAGCCTCAAGCTGTCACCCTGGACAGTGTGCTGTGGCATCACAGCTCACAGCAACCTCCAATTCCTGGGCTCAAGTGAGTCTCTTGCCTCCGCCTCCCAAGTAGCTAAGACTACAGGCGCCTGCCACAACGCCCAGCCATTTTTTGGTTGCAGCCATCATTGTTGTTTGGCGCCGGCCGGGGGTTGGATTAGAACCTGCCAGCACAGGTGTACGTAGCTGGTGCCTTAGCCCGTTGAGCCACAGGCGCTGAGCCCAAAATGCAGAACTTTTAAAGGGAGGTTTTCAGCTTTAGGCTATCACTATTCAGCTATAGTTCTCATTCATCCCACCTCCAATTAAGACAAGGATTCTCTTGAGCTGTCTCCCGTGGTACAAAGAACAAAGGACACACCTCTGCCGCTCCAACTGCTGGTCTGAGGCAGTGATGCAGGTTTGAATTCCCAAAAAGAGTGGAGCAGGTTTTAGAAAGAAAATATTTTTACCCCTTTTGCAGACCATTTCCCCTGTTACAGAGCCAGGACCCATTTCCAAAAAGACTAAATTGAAATTTTTGGGTAGGACCTATTTCTCATTTAGTGCTCATCAGTTAAGAGTCACTGAAACCAGCCCTACTATGAAGCTAATTTATAGCTTTCATATGAAGGGTACAACCCAACTATAGCACAAGAATATGGGGAAAGGGGCA
>CAUYON010044955.1:0-14526 GCA_963573935.1 Arctocebus calabarensis
AAGAACAAAAACAAACAAACAAAAAGAAGAATTCTACAATAAAAATGATTCTTGTAAAATACTTGAGAGAAGAGAAAAAGAAAAACCTCTAACAAATATGATGAAAGCACTCTTAGAAGCTATTAGAAGGGAAGAAGAGGAATGGGAGAGAGAACAAAGAAATTGAAACAGGAGAGGAAGAAGAAATGTACAATTGAGAATAGAAGATAATAAAAATAGCCTAAGAAAAGAAAGTGAAATAAAAAATTATTTATCAATGGCACCTCCGATAAAAGGATATTAAAAAAATGTGGTTCACCAATTATATTGTTGCTATGGAAACTATACTGTTTGGCCAGTCGCCATTTTTGGAGTTTCTCCACCGGTTGGAAAAGGCACTTTATTTTGGGTGCTCAGCTCCAAACAACATTCCCGTCCGACCTCCAACTTTGGAGCTCGAGTCCACTCGTCCCAAAACTCTCCTCTCTGCCCACCCACTCTCTTGCTATCTGGCAACTGCAATCGACTGTTAGAAGGGAGCTCTCAGTGGCTGTGGGAGAGGGGCTCGCGGTGGCCGTGGTTCTCGATGGCCACAGCCGCTGCAGCTGGAGGGGAGGGAGCTCCCGTGGGGCTGTTGCTGCCACTTTGACCTGCCTCTTTTTCTCCAGCTGAAGTGCTCTGGGGCCCTCTTTGCCAACTTCCACAGCTCAAAGTGTCTTTTCCACACCTCAGAATCTCACGTTCCCCTGCACAGTCAGACCTCACCAGGATTCCCCACTTGGGTTAGCATTGACGGATCACCTCCTCCCAATGATCTGGGGAAAAGGCACTCGCCATTTGGGGCATTCCAGTATGTGTGTTTCTGGCAGGGTCCCATCCCATTGGCTCTCGCTTGGGCTCGGGTCTTCGTGGATCCTAGCAGCACCCCTTTCTGGTCATCAAACTCTGAGATCCACGCTTTGGTGGAATTTTCTCCAATTAGGTTTTGTGAGTTGCAATCTGCTGTCCTCTCTGTGGGAGGGGCCGGCTGCCCCTCTGCCAGGCAGGGGGAAACAGTTACAGCAGTTTCTGTGTTATGAACTATATTTCATACACAACAATCTACCAACTCACTGTGCATCTCCAGCTGCCCATTCACTCCAATAATTCACATGGGGAAAGATCCAGAGCTCCCTCCCTCTCACCTGCTGATCGGGGAAAGAAGGGCTACAGGACCGTCTCCACCGCCATCTTCTGAGAACCTCCATAACTTGATTTTAGCCATGCTCTCAGCCCCCTGTTCTTTCTGTAACTTCCCAGTGGTATATAAGACTGTACCACACTGGGAGGTGTGATAATCACTCTGTTTGTCTCTATGAATGCATTAATAAATCTGCGTGCTTTTTCTCCAATTAATCTGCCTCTTGTGAATTGATTTTTCAGTGAACTTTCACAGAGTGAAAGATGAGTTTTTCCCTTGATCTTACGCTCCAAATCTTTCCTCTTACTTCCTCTGGGCTATTTGTTCTTTGACAAAAACTCTGAGCCCATCTCTTTCTTAACATATACTATGTATTTATTTCCTTCAATCTACCAACTTATTTGTATTTTTTCCACATTAAAATAAAATATAATTTTCCTACTTAATTCTCCTGTTAATCTAGTATTTCTTATTTATTCCTTTCACAACTAAGTCCCTTTAAGGCCAGAAATTATTCTCACAGTCCCTTACTCTCAGTGTTTGCTTGTTGCAATGTTTATCTGTGGGTAGTCCATGAAGTCTCTCCTTGACAATATTAACATAACAAGTTTGACATCCCAAAAGATAAACTTCCTTCCTACTTAGTTGGCATCTGTACACCATGCAGTACTTTTTATTAATCTCTTTCTTGAGACTCTCACTTTCTTTGACTTTTTAAAAATTTTATGGCCTTTTTAAAAAATCAGTTCTCAGTGTTTGGCTCATTGCCTATTTCTTTACCTAATATTTTTGTCTGTGTTTTCCAGGGATCTGTCCTTACCCTCCCAGTCATCCTGTCACAACAAAATACTCATCTTATCTCAGATCTTTCCCTCCCTCTTTCCCACCACACCTCAATGTCCCACCTCAATTGGCAAATCTTCTTAACTTCAATTTATAAAATTTTCTTGTCAGAACTAATTGATTCTTCTTCTCTGGAGTTTGTATTTCTTAACTAAGGTCTAATCCAGTCTTTACTCTCCCAGTTGATCTAGATTCTATTAGTCAGAGGTAAACAGATGAATATACATATCAAGAAGTCTGGACTCAGGTAGTTTAGGTGATTTTTCTCAGAGTCACACAATTAGTACCTTTATCCAAGTGTTTATACTTCTAAGCATATTTCTCTTTCTACTACAATTTTATACATCAGTAAATATGTATTGACTTTCACAGACATCTTGATTGCTCTGGTCTATTTTTTCCTACATTTGATACTTTTAAACACACAGTTTTTGTTTGTTTGTTTGTTTGTTTTAGAGACAGAGTCTCACTGGGTAGAGTGCCATTACATCACATGTCACCCTGGGTAGAGTGCCATTACATTACAGCTCATAGCAATCACCAACACTTGGGCTTAGACAATTCTCTTGCCTCAGCCTCCTGAGTAGCTGGGATCACAGGGGCCACCATAATGCCCAGCTATTTTTTTGTTGCAGTTGGCACTGCTGTTTTTTAGCTGGCTGGGGCCAGATTTGAACGCACGAACGCACCACCCTTGATATGTGGGGCCAGTGCCCTATCCACTGAGCCACAGGCTCTGCCCCAAACATACAGTATTTTTTATTTATCAATTCAATAGGGGTTGTCTTTATTAGAATGTATGCCCCAAGAAGACAACGAATGTTATATTTGCTCCTATAACATTGCCAGGAACATACCAAGTGTGTGATCAAATCAAAGAACACATGAGATCATCCTGTAATGTCAAGTGGAGAATAACAGAGATACCAATATAAGTTTTCTTAGAGTAATTGCAATAAATAGAAAAAATTTGTCTTCTCATCTCTATTTAGGTTGAAGTGGAAAGTTGTGTAGGAAAAAAACGACTCGAAGCTTCAAGGAAAAGTAAAATTGTGCCCAAAGAACAAAGCACAAGAAGACAAAAGAGATTATAATATCCATATTGAAGGTCATTGTATACCTACTAAAGCTTCAGCAAAATTTTTTCAAATGATGTCAGAGACAGGTTTTACAAAGGATTCACTTACCAGCACTTCCCAAACACCAACCACCACCATGGATGTAAAACAATCCCCTTCTTAGTGCTTCTGACTTCCTCTTTGGCACATATACACGAACAGGAATGTTGTTGAATTGTGTCTCAATCACAGTGACATTTTCATCTGAAGTTGGTGGAACTTCATCAAAGCTCATGAAAATCATTAAGGACTCCATAAAATGATGTAGTCCCAGCAGCTCAATAAATGTAGCCTAAAAATTAAATTCACACATATCTTTGAATTTCAAAGAGATTTATGAATATATAAGCACACATTAACTTTTAATAAGCGCAAAAGAAATGAATTAAATCCTAATACATGACTCCTGTTTGGTCCTTTGAAAAGAAGCAGAAGTACAAATGTTATGCCTATAGTACTTGTTTGAAAAGAGGGACAGTACTGTGAAGGAAACCACAGTACATCATCCCCAAATGAGTTTCCTTAATATTTTTCAAGATGGCTGTTCAGAAGTGATGAAAATATAGTAGTTGAAGAGCTATCTTGGGTGGGAGAAAATTTTCATCTTCTGAGAAAACGTGCATTGATATAGCCAGGCTTTCTCTGAGGGCCTTTTCTTGTCCATATCCAGGGCAGGCTAGCTGACACTTTTAAAGGTGTAAAAGAAATATTTACCATCTATTCTCTCTGAGGGTTGTTACCTGTGAGGTTTCAGCTACATAACAAGACTACTTCTGCTAGCCAGGCCTCGTTCTTCTCTTCTTCCTAGAACCATAAGTTGCCATCACAACTTATTTTTGACCAGGCACCAAGCGCCCATTCTTTCTGCAACCTCAAGATGCTACAAAAGCATCAACTATCTGGCCATTTCTTTGAGAACTTTTATTTTGTAAAACTTCTATGCCCACTAAAAAATTGATATGCCTTTTCTCCTATTAATTATCCTTTTATCAGTTGATGCTAGCAAACCTGAGGACAAAGCAGATGTTTTCTCTTGGCCCCTATAACTCATTTATTCCTTACGTTAGGGAGATAGCTAGAAATCCAGCTCTTCTAGGGAAAAAGGACAAGTGTAGAACCCCCAGACCTTCGTCTCACTTTAATCCTATCTGTGATTGCCCACACCTAGGGAACATCTTACCCCAATCTACCAGTCAGAACTTAGCAGTCAACTGAAAAAGGACTTACAAGACTCTTAAGACTAATTATCATGCCATTAGCTTAAATCTGCATTGTGATCCACACCCACAATGGGCTTTCAGAGAGGCTAATGGGAGGTCCTCATGCGAACTAATAGGACAGTTAATTAGCAGACAGGAAAGCTTCTAACACAACCAGAAGGGGTCCTTGGAAGGGTTTGCCATTGCAGCTTGGTTGTTTGGGGGCTTTCATGCTTTCTATCTGCCTGCCTAAACCTGCTGGCAAAGACTGATTGTGCCCTTGAAATTTAGCTGGCTGGCATTGGTTTCTTTAAAACTTAATGACTGGCTTCTTTTAGAGGGTCCTTTATTTGTGCTGGAGAACTATTTCTGCCCAATCCCCAGAGAAAGTCCCTTCCCTGGCATTGCCCTGCTTAGCATTAGCCAGTGACCAATGGCTGCACAATTCACTCTAGAGGGATCCCTGCCATTTCCCAGCCCCTGCTTAAAACCTTCTAACTCCCAGTAGTAAGACTCTGGTTCTAAGATGACCTCTGGAGAATGAGGTTGACTGGATCAAGATAGTATAAAACAGAAGTGCTGGCCATAATCCATGCCTCTTTGTCTTTTTCTTGTGGTGCTAATGGGGAGGAGGACTATTCACTATCTATGGTGAACATATCTTGCTCACCTTTTCAAAGTTAAAGAGTAAATTAATATATGAATGAATGTTTTGCAGGAGCTCAGAGAGTGTGACCTGGAAAAGGCATCCTGCTTATGCCTGGAGATGGGGTTCTGATTGCTGAACTCCCCTGGGCTTAGAGAATGGGAGAATCCCTGTCAGTTTCACACTTGCTTTACTTTGAATCCCAGAATCCCAGGCCTGGGTGGGGGAATCCTTTATCAGTTTCACACTTGCTTTACTTTGGGGTGTCTGGTCATTCCAAAGAGAACTGGAAGAATGGAGGAAGTGGTCTGCTTGTTAAAACCCTGACATTTTAGGAGACAGACAGCAGCCTTGAAAGCCACACTGTCCACGAACACACATCAAATGTCAAGTTCCTTACAAAGCGTTAGGGTTTCAGAGCTGAACAAGATAAATATTCTTCTCAAGAATCTCAGAGTTAAAAAGGAAGGCCGTTTAGGAAACTGTTACAAAACAACCTAAATATTATCTGCACAAGGTAACTTTGGGAGCACAGGGGGGTGGGGGGGAGTTACAAAAGCTGGGGCAGGGGGAGTTATAACAAATGAAAAGTGTTTTCAGAAAGGAAGGACATTTTTGTCAGTTTGGAAAGAAATGCTTTATTTTAAGAAAGCAGCTTCACAAATAAAGGAAAAAAACCCTTCCAGGTGGCAGAACTGGTTTAGCTTAGAATTGACGCAGCCCTTGTTGTGAGGTATGGCCTTAAAGCTTGAGACTGAATGGCAGAGTTGAGAGGTATGTAATGGAAAAGAAGAAAAGGGAGGGCAGCCTGCCTCCTGTACTTTCACCCTGGAATGAGTCAGCGCTTTAAGCATTGTATATGTATTAATACCATTAGTATTAACAACTTGGCTTTGGAAGAGGTAGATAATACTACCTCATCCATTTCAAAAAGGAGAAAAAAGAGCCCAGGGAGGTTAAATAAGCAATCTAAGGCTACATAGCTAGTAAGGGATATTTACCAGAATTCTAAATCCATAAATTTGAGTCTTAATTTACTGTTCACAGTGCAATCCTTTAAGAAAGGGCGTGAATGCAGAAAGATTGCCAGACATTTTAGGGAAACCAGCCAAACTAATCAGAAAAAGAACAAGATGAAGCAGGAGAATAATTACATATAAAAACCAAACAAGAAGCAGATAATTCATCAATAAAAAATGACAGAAAAACAATTTTAAAATATATATCCTTTGAGGGCTCTGAAAGTATATTCCATTCATAAATTTTGCAGAGAATACAAATGAATAAATAAATGCAAAAAGTGCCAGAGCAGAAATATATGTGTGTGTGTGTGTGTGACCACAGCACATATATATTTAAATATCACTTAAATGAATAAAAAAGATAATTAATAGCAGAACTCTAAGAAGAAATTTATGATCTCTTGCAAATTGTTGGTCAATAATAACAAATATGGGGGAAAATTGCTCCTTCTTAAAACTCTCTGATAGCTCTATAGTACACATAAATTAAATCAAATCTTGCTACCTTTGTCCATAAAGCATTCCATGAGATTACATGTAACCTCTTTGAACTAAATTGCAACAATTTCCCCATCAAACCCAAATGTTGTACATGATTTCTTGAACTTGTCAGAACTTTGCAGCTGGGATTTTTGCACCTGTTCCTCTCCCTCCTGGAACACCTTTTCCTTAGCACCTAGCATGGCTGGTTTCATTTCATCATCTGGTCTTTAAGCAGGTAGTTTTTCTTCATAATGGGTTTCTCTGACCAGACATGCAGTAAGGCCCACCCTTGCCTTCTGCACAAACTACTCTCTTGTTCTCCATTTTATCTCCTTTAAGGCACTTTTTGTGATCTGAAGTCACTTATTAATTTGGTTCTAATTTGTTTTTTCCTCTACCATTACAAAGTTGACTCTGTGAGGGCAGAGTCCTTGTTTCCCTAATAGGAACTTTACAGACATTTGAATGGTTAAATGAATGCAAAATAAAAGATCAAGCTAGGAGTTGCAACATCTACACAGTATCTGATATCTTCCTGAAAAAGATTTTTTAAGTGAAGGGAATAAATAATCAAAGAAGTAATAGGCAAACAGTTTCTGGCACCAGAGAGAGCCACATCTTTTTTACTTGCCAAGGGCAGCATTGCTACGGCAAACAGCCCATTGCTATGACACTCCAGGGCCCTCCTTCCATTTCTGCCTATCTTGCCTTTTCTGGATAACCCCGGGCATGTGCCAACTGGCTTACCTACAGAGTATTTCCTTGAGAACTTTATTTTTTATTACAAAAAATAAAGGGGTACACATGATTTTTATATATACTTTGTTTTTGCCCAGATTGAGTCAAAGTTATAAGTTATAGTATGAACTGTGCCAAATAATAGGCATAAATTTACCTGCACCCACCTCCCTTCAGCTTGATTTTCATTGAGATTTCCTGAGAATTTATTTACATCTATAACAACACTGCATAATTTCTATTTGTTTACAAAATTTTAATACCTAAGGTAAGAATTACCGAGGTCTCACCCCAGGGGTAGGGTCCTTTAAGATCTGTGTTACTGGCTTAGTGGCTCAGAGGGCTAGGGTGCCAGCCATGTACACCTGAGCTGGTGGGTTCGAATCAAGCCCAGGCCTGTCAAACAACAATGACTGCTGCAACCAAAAAATGGCTGGGCGTTGTGGCGGGCGCCTGCAGTCCCAGCTGCTTGGGAGGCAGAGGCAAGAGACTCACTTGAGCCCAGGAATTGGAGGCTGCTGTGAGCTGTGATGCCACAGCACTCTATCTAGGGTGACAGCTTGAGGCTCTGTCTCAAAAAAAAAAAGATCTGTGTTACTGGAGGCTATAGACTAAACAAAAATAAAGTTAAAAGCAGTGAGAGATAGAGAGACAGAACACACAGAATAGAGTTTTCAAAAGTGGAAACACAGGAGAACACTGCTAGTTCTTGAGGTTTCAGGGAGTGACCCACCTAGCTTTAATTGAAAGCTATTTTCTAATTTAGCTAAGAGAGTAAGCTGAAAATGGAACAAAAACATCAACAGTTTCTCTAAGTAAGCATGTTAGTTCTTATCTATCTATAATCACTAACTTTAAGGGTCTGGGCAGCCTCGAAAAATCCAAAATCTGAGGCTTTTGTGCAAGCAGCCTTCTGTCTGTGGTCAGGCACATAGATTCCTTGGAGGACGTTAAATCCCTCTAGTTTCTCTGTGGAGCAGATGCTATGGCATCAGGCTCCTCTGAAGAATGGGTGGAAGAGAAGAATTTTCTTCTCATAGCCACCTGAAGGCATTTTTCTCTGTGATTAGGGTATAAGCTCTCCTGCCCATATTACAGGCATTGAGCTATTCCCTTGACTTCTACCATGGCCATAATACAAATTCCAACTGTGGGTATTTGCTTTGACTATTGACTGGGCAGGGAACAGCTGGATAATGTTCCTTCCCAGGCCTTGCATGTACTTCTGTTACAGCCATTGTCCATCAAAGTGCTTATGGATCACAGCAGGGGGAGTTTACTAGCTGTATACCTTACAGGTCAGGCTTCTAGTAATGGCAGGAACTGCTCAGATAAGTAATTTAGCTGCTGGGTTAAAAGCAAGCTAGCTAAACTGTTTTTATTCAGCCTTGCTCAGCTTATTCCTCTGTTTTTCCCCTTTTCTGCAGATGTTTTTCCCTTCCCTTGTCTTTGGTCCACATTCTCCCTCATAATTTCAGTGGACAGTCACTGTTATGACGTTAATGATACTGAAGAACCAAAGCATTTTCCAGTAAAACCTAGTCAAATGACTCCTCAATGACTGTTATTTACATTTTTAAACATAATTCTAATACATAAAATAAAAGCAGGAAAATAAGCAACATTTCTAAGTATTACATTGTGAAAGCCACAACACGGATTTACAAAGATAAAAAGGTCAATAGATCAATAAATCAAAAGAACAAAATCCTTGAAAAATTATTTCTCCAGATCAACTGACTGAATTTCTGAAATCACAAATTTCCAAACTTACCAAATGTGCAAAAGTTTTCGCGTATGTGTTCACCCATATCATTCTTCCAGGCTCCTCTAAATTATCTGGGAGAGGTATATAAATGTAGTATGCCACAAGGACCCCCACAATCAGAAGGTACAGAGATTTTCTTCCCATGCTGCAGTTCCTGTGTTTCTTTGTCTTCAGAAACAGAGAACGTAAACTTACATGATATGCCTGAATAGCGTTCTTCAATAAGCTTCTCAGCTCCAGCAAGAAGCTTTACGTGGCTTTTTAAATATACAGTTGCTCACTTAGATAAGGGTTGATAAAATGAGGTTAAAATTTCATTGGCTATCAGATACAGTCACATTGAAAGACACTTCAAGGTTTAATGAGTAATGGAAAACTCAGGCAAGTTCTGTCAAAGGTCATACTCTTGTTTTTATTCCAGTTAGTAAGCATGTATTGAGCAATAACACAGGGAAAATTTTTAATTTTAATCAAGTCATTCATGGAACATGTAAAGAATGCAGAATTTTTATTTTAGAATAGTTCATTGTGGAATAGGAAAACAAATAAACATCTTTTTAAAATGTTGAGAGTCCAGAAAATAATATAGTCAATGCCTCTGCCACTACATAATTTACACTATCTTGCAGGAAATAGAAATGTCAGCAATTAGTTCTGATAATTTTTTGAGAAGAGGCTTATAAAAATAAAACTAACAGTAGTCATAAGACCAATACATAAGATGTACGAATTATTTATTTTGTGATCCAGCCCCTATTCTAAGTAATTTTTCAAGTATATAATTGAGTGTATAATTTACAAGTTTATAATTTGAGTCTAAACAATAAATCTATAAGACCAATATTATTGTTTTCTCACATATGAGTAAAATAAGTTTGTTTAAATAACTTGGCCAAAGTTACATAAATTTAAGTACTGGTGCCAGAAAAAGCAATTCAGTGAAGATAGTACATAGAAAACTTTTTAAAACAACTTTTTAATTGTTTTCCAAGACCTAGTAGACACACTTATAGAATAGTATTTCCTAGAGACATTATAGAATGGAAATACAAAATAAAATAATAATAATAATAAATCACATTCCTTAGTGATGAGATCACTGTTATTGATACCCTAGTGTATTTCCTGCCATCTTTTTTCTTTATACATACATATTTCCTGCCTAAGACATAGAATTAACCATTTCTTTAAGTAGTCTACTTTCCTTTAGGAAAAAAAAAGGTACTATATGTACACTTTTGCTAAACCATTTGATTACATGGAACTAGAAAACATAGATTTAGAAATGATGAGTTTATAATAATTTTAGATCTAATTTAACACTACAAATTTGTTCTTTGACTTCTCTATTTATATGATTGTGCATGGTTTTTCAAGTTAATATTTTATTTTCATTTTGTATTAACAGAGTCTTATGTACTACTATTGTGATATTAGAAAACATTTACATAGTTCCAAAGGGAAAAGAAAGTATTTTAGAACATTCCATAAATAAACTATATTGCTTTAAAGTAGCATTCTGAGAAAATGAATAAAATTTCATGGATTCTTTTGATACTTTCTATGTATTCATTTTGGGGGTAGGAGCAATATAATATAATATTAATTACCATATAATATTAAAAATTGTTTGAAAATTACTGAAATAACTAAGATTGTATCAGATCTGCTTTGAATCACTGGTAGAATTAAACAGTGAAGACGTTGAATTATAGATTTTTCTTTGGTGGGAGACTATTTATTATGCTTCCATTTTCTTAGTTGTTATTCGTTTATTCAGATTTTGGATTCTTCCTGGTTTAATCGTGGTTGGTTGCATTTGTCTAGCAATTTTTCTGTTTCGTCTAGGTTCTCCATTTTATTAACATACAGTTGCTTGTAGTAGTCTCTAATGATCTTTTGGATTTTTCATGTACTGCCTATTTAAAATATCTCACAGAACTGTGTTCTTCAGAACGCTAACACAAATCCTACTTAAACTATTTCAAAATTGAAGAAGCGGGTAAACTCCCAAACTCATTCTATGATAATCACT
The DNA here is from genome assembly GCA_963573935.1 of Arctocebus calabarensis. NCBI lineage: Eukaryota > Metazoa > Chordata > Mammalia > Primates > Lorisidae > Arctocebus > Arctocebus calabarensis. The sequence goes on from CAUYON010044955.1 coordinate 11,012, forward strand.
GCGATACCAAAACCAGACAAAGCCACAATGAAAAAAGAAAACCACAGGCCAATATTTCTGATAAACATAGATACAAAATTCCCAACAAAATATACCAAACCAAATACAACAACACATTAAAAATATTATTCACTATCATCAAGTGGGATTCAACCTGTGAATACAGTGATGACTCAACACATGCATGTCAATCAATGTAATATATCATTGTCAATTGAATAAAGGATAAGCACTATGTGATCATTTCAACTGATGCTGAAAAATCACTTGATAAAATTCAACATCACTTCACAATAAAAATTCTCAAGATGGGTATAGAATAAACTTAATTCATGATAAAAGCCATGTTTGACTGATTCACAGCTAGTGTCAGACTGAATAGGGAAAACTAAAATCCTTTCCTTTAAGATGCAGAAGAAGACAAGGGTACTTCCTTTCACAACTATGATTCAAAAGAGTACTGGAAGCTCTAGCTAGAGCAATTAGATAAGAGGTGATCCAGGGAGGCGCCTGTGGCTCATCAAGTAGGGTGCCAGCCCCATATTCCGAAGGTGGTGGATTCAAACCCAGCCTCAGCTGAATTGCAAAACAGAAAAATAGCCGGGAGTTGTGGCGGGTGCCTGTAGTCCCAGCTACTTGGGAGGCTGAGGCAAGAAAATTGCCTAAGCCCAGGAATTGGAGGTTGCTGTGAGCTATGTGATGTCATGGCACTCTACTGAGAGTGATAAAGTGAGACTCTGTCTCTACAAAAAAAAAAAAAAAAAAAAGAAGGCATCCAAACTGGAAAAGAAGAAGTCAAAGTATCCTTGTTAATAGACTATGAGATCCTAAATCTAGAGAAACCCAAAGACTACACAAAACAATTATTAGAATTTATAAACAAATTCAGGAAAATTGTAGGATACAAAATCAATATACAAAAATCAGTAGTATTTCTATATGCCATCAGTAAACAACCTGAACAAGAATAAAGTAATCCTATGAACAATAGCTACAGATAAATACCTAAGAATAAACTTAGCTAAAGAAATGAAAGATCTCTATAATGAAAACTATAAAACATTGATAAAAGAAACTGAAAAAGACACAAAATATGAAGATATTCCATACTCATGGATTGGAAGAATCAATATTGTTAAACTATACATACTACACAAAGCAACTTACAAATTCAGTGCAATTCCCATCAAATACTAATGACATTCAGTACAGAACTGGATATAATTCTAAAATTTCTACAGAACCATAAAAGACAAAGAGCAGCCAAAGCCAACCAGATGGGGGGAAAAAAAACAATAAAGCTGGAGAAATCACATTACCTGACTTCAAATTACATTACAGATCTATAGTAACAAAAAAAAGAATTCTACTGGCTTAAAAGCAGAAAAATAGCCCAATGAAATAAAGGACTTAGAAAGGAAAATCTTTTAAAAACATGTTGCTGGGAAAACTGGATAGCCATATGCAGAAGAATGAAAGTAGACCCTTATTTCTCCCCATATTAAAAATAAAAATCAAAATACATTAAAGACTTAAATCTAAGACCTGAGACTAGGAAAATATTAAAAGAGAATATAGAGGAAACCCTTCAGGATATTAGTCTGGGAAAAGACTTCTTGAGTAATACCTTGAAAGGACAGGCAACCAAAGCTAAACCAAAGCTGGATCACATTAAGCTAAAGAGCATCTGCACAGCAAAGTAAACAATCAACAACTGAAAAGCACAATCCACAGAATAGAAGAAAATATTTGCAAACTACTCACTCAACATGGATTTAATAACTAGAACATATAGAGAGTTTCAACAACTCAATAAAAAATAAAATAATTCAATTAAAATGGGTAAAGAATCTGAATAGACATTTCTCAAAACAAAACAAATACAAGGCCAACAGATATATGAAGAAATGCACAATATCATTAGTTATCAGAGGAATGCAAATCAAAACTATGAGGAGATACCATCTCACTCTAGTTAAAATGGCCTTTATCAAAAACGCAGGCAGGGAAGAGCCAAGATGGCGGGCTGTAGCCAACTTTCTGCAGATGCTCCCATCTAGGACAGAAATTTAGTGAGAAAGCCAACGGTTTGGAACTGAGCCAAGAGACAAGGTCGAGGAACAACATCAACCCTGCTGGAGCGACCTGTGACCCCAAGGATACAAATAAAAGGTACAGAGCACATCACCAAGCGGACGGGAGTCCCCTCCCCCAAGAGAACAGCTCGCAGTATACTCCATACCTCCATACAAACAAGCAAGCAGAGTTCAGATGTCCTCCCACTCTACCCCATGGAAGAGACCCTCTAAAAACCGGACCTCCTTCCCCTGTGCCGCAGCACTCTCCCGCCAGGCATAAAGCTGTATAAAACTGTATATATTCTCTACCTGCAAGTTGGCACTCCTGGCACTCCCCTCCACTCTCACCCTGAGGTCTGGAGGTCTGTCCCCCATGGAGTCCAGATTCTTGAACACTTTCTCAAGGGTTGTGGATGGGGCGTGGGTTGCCACTGGTCTGTGCTGTTCTCCTGGCTCGGGAGCGGTGAGAGGAGAGTGGGCTGAGGGGTGGCTGGCCGAGGCGGACCAAAGCTTTGCTAAATTTCGGCCACACCTGGCCCTCAGGGGATGATAGTTGAGACAAAGTGTTGAAGCTCACAGACTAAGTCAGGACTATTAGCAACCCAGCATCTCTTCCACAAGGCAGAAATTCTGTGAACTTGTTCTGTTCTATCAGCTTTTTCATCTACTTTACATCAATCAGGGACAGGGCTGGAACTGAGTGAATCGCCCCAGCCCCTATCAAGTACCCAGGTTGTCAGGCCTCACCTCTCCCCCGCCAACACCGACATAACTGGTGGACTGGCTGAGGGGCCACAGAGCCCCGTGTGACCTAGGCAGGCGCAAACCTCTAGAGCATCTGCTCATTGGAGGGAACTGGACCATAGCCCTGCAGGGATACCAGACACTGGGTGCGATAGAGGGGCAAGGCAGGGAAAGAGGCATCAACCTTCCCAGGCTAATTTACTGGCTGGGGGGGCCCTCCTGAGCTCACAGAACCCTGGAGCGAGTTATACTAAAGCTGTCAGCAGACTTCAGCTGTCTAGTCACCAGAGATTTTTCAACTCTTTGATTTGAGGTTGGTACTGGCTGAGACAATTGATTGGTACCTCTTCAACTGGGCCAAGCACCCAAGGACTTTCCAACATTGTACACTGGGTGTGTGGTAGTGGGAAGGTTTGATTTTCCTATCCAATTGTTGTGGAATTGTTCTGGGAGAATACGCACAGAGGGGCTGCTTTGCTTAACCTGGCCCTCAGGGGATGAAAGTTGAGACAAAGAGGTGGAACCCACAGACTGAGTAAAACCCATTTGTAGCCCCAGTCTGATCAGGGAAAATAGCCTTGACAGAAATAAATTCTGCAAACTTGTTCTGTTCCAGCAGCAACATCAATCAGGGACAGGGCTGGAACTGAGTGAAACGCTCCAGCCCCTGTTAAGTACCCAGGTTGTCAGGCC
>CAUYON010044959.1:0-23963 GCA_963573935.1 Arctocebus calabarensis
ATGACGGCTGCAACCAAAAAATGGCTGGGCGTTGTGGCGGGCGCCTGTAGTCCCGGCTATGTGGGAGGCAGAGGCAAGAGACTCGCTTGAGCCCAGGAATTGGAGGTTGCTGTGAGCTGTGATGCCACGGCACTCTACCCACACACACATATATAAAGGGTGCCCAAAAAGTATACATATTTTCAGAAGGAAAAAACTATTAAAATTTTAATACTCAATAGGTAGTATATACTGATAACATTTGTTATCTTGCATATTGTATCTCTTGGAATTGCAGAAGTCAAACATGACGAGTATATATACAACATACAAAATACTAAACGTTCTTGGTATATGCTACCTATTGAGTAGTACGACTTTAATACAGTTTTTTTATTTCTTAAAATGTGTGTGCATTTTGGGGCACCCTCTGTCTATTTTAACGGACAGCACTTATGTTCGTACTTCTGTAGAGAGGCCTGGTAAAAGTAGGGCTCCCAAAGCCATCATTAGATGTGTTGGAAATGATGCTTTCTGCTCTGCTATTTCAGCACAGTTGGAAATCAGCAGTATTGCCTGTTGATTAGTAGACGGTAATGTGGCTGTCTTACATGCCAAGTGATTAGTTTCAGAAACAAACAGCATGTTCATAGTAAGGAATCTTTGAGATGTTCTTGAGGAAACTGAAAACTTGATTTAATGACCTCACATTCCAGGACCATCCCTCTAGGCTGCTAGGGCTCTGTGTCCAAAGTTTGTAGCCAATGCATAAAGAAATGTAAACTGACCAAATGTGTCACCTTAAATCAAAACCATTCCCAATTTGTTGCAGATTTTTAATAAGATCTGAAAATAAGATTATTTTTTATTCAGCCGCAATGAAACTTTGCAACCTAATAATGCATAAGGCATTTCTGAGGCCCCAAGTGGAAATGCTGGTCGAGAGACCTTGATGAAATAAATAGAACAGGTTGAAATACCTTCCACCAGAGGAGTTGCAAGGCATTTGAAAAAAGTGGTTGTTTCACATTTGAGAGTCCAGAAAGGGAAACAAGGCTCCAGTTCTTGCTCTGTCTGTGCAGGATGCCACAGCTGCATTCTCAAACTTTTGCCTCCTATGGAAGGAATAAGGGCACCATTTGCCTGGCTGAAGCTGGTTTGGGTGTTGCCTTATGCTAAGAGGGCTTCCTAGATGGAGAGGCTGGGCCAGGGCCTGTTCCTGGCCAATGATAGACAGAGGAGGTACCTTGATTTCCTAATGGAGGGCCCTTAGGGATTCCCCGTGCTTAATCTGTCATTGACTCTTATAATCTTAAAGGAGATGAGCCTGGAACAGAAGGGGAGACAGCTTCATCAACACTTCCAGCTTTTATGCCTTCTCTTACCCTAAGCCCCCAGCACTGATTAAATTTGACTATGCATCAGAATCACCTGGAGGGCTTATTCAATGCAGATTTCTGCCCCCCCCCCATTATTCAGTAATTCTGAGGTGTGCCCAAGAATTTGCATTTCCAACAGGCTCCCAGGTGATGCTTAAGGTGAGTGGGCCTGGATGTGCACTTTGAGAACCACTTTGCTAAGAGCACCAACACAGAAATAAAGAGAATATAACTAGTAACCGGAGCCCATCTGTCCTGGGAGAATGGAAGGGAGGGTGGGACACGGAGAGGCCCCCAGCAGCAGTTTCTCTCCCTCAGCCTGGAAAGGCAGAGCTGCTCCCGAGTTTGATGCTCAGATGTATTAATTGTGATACTTTACTTTGCCTAAGCTGTGATGAAATAATTGAAGGCATCATAGCAAGAAGTTAAACCCTAGGGAGGCTATTAACAATTTAGCATTTCCAGTTCATGTGGGAATGTCGATCCTACTTACCAAGGAGAATATTGTGGACGTGTTTAGTGGAAGCAGCGGCAGAATCGGCTGGGGTCCCCAGTTGGCTTTGCTCTGACCCTCTTCCTGGAGGAGGATAAATGCAAGTCTGAGTCTCTCCTACTAAGTCTGTGCTTTTTCTCCTAAAGTAAATAATTCCGTAGGCTGATAGAAATGGCTAATTCTGCAGGGAAAGCAGAGGTAGAGGGTAAAAATAGTGGGGCTGAGGCCAGGAGGCTGGGGCAGCAGAGCAGGCCTTGTTTTCCGATTGTGAAACCACATCAGTTCATTTGGGTCTTTTGAAAGCCCCACTCACTGCTGCTGGGCTGGATTCCCCTGCAAGAGGTTGTTAAGTGCTGCTAATGGTTCAGTAGAAAGAGAACCTTCTTTACTGTCATTTCTTGGGCAGTAAAGATCAAGGCAGAAGCAGCAGAGGGGAGGAATTCGGATTTTCATTTTGTGGTTAACCATCACTGTAGTTAAGGGTAAGTCACTTCATTTCTCAAGGCCTCAGTTTTCCCATCCACATAAATGAAGGCATAGGCTTGATGATTGCCGAAGTTTTTTGCAACTTATAAAACAAAAACCATGATGCTTGTTGGTGAGACCTCACTTTGGCCTGTGGCCTGGCCCCATAGAGAACTGGTCCAGCTGCTGCTGCTGCCCTGGCAGCTCAGTTTGGTGAGGACCAGAGCATTTGTAGACAAAATTTGCCAACTGGAGCTGTGTTCTAGGGACTAAGCCTAGATTAGTTGACAGTCCTTCTATTATCTTGCTGGAGACTTAACTGAAACATTTTGGGGTCTCTTCCCAGAGTAAGTGGCAGGGAATTTGAAATTAGACTCTCCCTGTACAAGGATCCAAGGTCATTGCTGCTTTTATGCCGGGGTCACAGAGATACCTGGGCTGTGTGAATTTCTTAAGAAAAGGATTTTAGTTTTGGCAACAACAAACTTAGGAAACAGCTGATGCAAGAACAAGTGCAAAAACAGATTCTCACATTTCTTGTTGAAAAGTACTAGGACTGAATGTGTAGTTAATTTTACCCCATACTCCCGAGTCATTTAACATAAACAGTCACATGTAGACATACTTGTTTGTGAAGTCTGGTCTTCCTGCTTTTGTTGGTTGATTTTGTGGTGTTTATTTTGTTTTGGGTCAGAGAAGAGGAAATGTCCCTGTAGATGGTCTCAGGCTAGGTCATGCCTCCACCACGGCCTCCGTCTGCAGGCCTGGTAACAACGGATTTATGCTGTCTGTGTAAGAGCTTTCTCCAGAACACACCATTGTTATCCACCGGGCTCCAAATGAAAGGAAACCTTGTCCCACCTGCCCTGGCTACATTTGGCAATGTGGTCTACATAAGAACAGGATGTATTTTACACCGAGGATCTGCTATCCTTGAGCATAACACCACCACTTCTAAATGCTCTTAATATTAAGCTAATGGAAAACATACTCTGTTTGCTCACCATCAAAGTCTGTCTTTCTTCTCTCCTATCTTTCCCAGTCATCACAAATGCCAAACCTCTAGAACACCCAAGCATCTCCTGTTCCATCTGTTCTCTGCTGTCCCAGGTGGACATCTACATGGTTATTTAGCTGCAGGTGGACTTGGAAAAGCTAGGAATTTAACCACATAAACCCCTAAATCCCCCAGGTTGCACAAACCAAATGCTTCCTTTTTCAATAACTTTTAGTGCTAGAAATGCTCAGTTGACTGCTAGATTGATGTTTATCCGTGTGAGAAGTCAATTTTCCTCACCTCTGTGCAACAAAGTGTAGAATGTGTTAGCATAGTAAAAGTTGGCCACCATTTTTGGGGTGCTGTTACTGGAATCCTGGTTTTTTCCTTGTCCTTTGATGCTAATGACAATGATTCCTCACCCTCAAGGTGGGGGACTTGACCAAAGTCATTTAACCCCAGGAGTCTAATCTCTATCCTCCACTGCTTTGTCCTGTGAGAAGTCATGCCATGTAGGGTACTCCATTGGTGGAATTCAAGAGTGTGGCCCAGCCAAGTGTTGAAATGCCCACAGTTTCCCTATCACTGAAGGTCCTATCACAAATCTAGCCTGGAAAGAGGGGGGCAGTGGGATGGGGAAGGTAGGGTGGGACTCTGTCCCATAAAAAAATGGTTCACAAATCTCATTTCCTATCAGCATATTGTTTTGGAGGGCTTGTCTATAAAGTCAATGAATGCATGTAAACCAGCCTTGCAGATAAATCCCCCCATTTCCTTAGGCTATCCTTAAAATTACCAATTTTTCTCTTCATTGTTTACATATCTCTTGTAAGACAATAATCAAATAACAACAAAAAGCCAAATGAACCAAACAACCCCCATACCTAAAACAAACCCTCTCCTTTTTTGTCCAAAAAAAAGACCAAAATTAAAAACAAAACAAAAACTGTGGGAAATAACTCACTACTGTTCTTTGGTTTCAGGCCTTGGGCCTGTTAACTATCTGCAAGGCTGTTGTAATGATGTTAATCTGTTTTAATGGAATTGAAATGTGATCTCCTGTGGTTTATGATGCTCCTTGTTTATAGCTTTTGTGCTTGATTTTGGGTTTCTTTCACAGATAAACTTCTGCACTGGAGGGGCCTCTCCTCCCCTCGGTCTGCACACGGAGCTCTAATCCCCACGCCTGGGATGAGTACAGAGTATGCCCCGCAGGGTATTTGTAAGTTGAGCATTATTTCTTCTACAAATGTCCATGTGTATAGAGATGAGAGTTTCTGGAAATTACCCTTACTTTTTAAGTACTGAAGGGAGTTACTTCCAAAATAGATTGGCATACGTATTATTCCATTACTCGCTTGGCGCCCGCTCCCCCACTCCGCTGAGCCCCAGGGGACTTCTTTCCTCCCTTTTTGTTCCTTTCCTCATAGAAGGCAGGGAGCTGACAGCAGCTCCTCCCTGTGGGGTCTTCTCCCCAGGGTCTTGCCTGGCTCCATGGCTGGCGACTGGATATGTCTGTGCCTTGGAGCCCGTTACTGCTGGACGTTTCCCTCCCTGCTCTCATTTAGGACTTTGGATTTTGTCCACGGCATGCACCTCCGGTAGAGGCCAGATCTAAAAGGAGTCAGAATAACTTCAGGGCTTATCTCCCTTATGTATTTACATATGGATTTGAACATGGTATATTTTTTATATACACGTACATTATAGATGTGCGTATATATGCACGCGCATAATTTCTACTTATTTCCCCCCCTAGTTTTAGAGAAAACGGCACAGCATTGTCATTAAAAAGTTAAAATGACCCACAGTCACCACCACAATCACAGATTGATTGTTCAAGTCAGCTTTTATAGTAGGGACCTTTTTATGAAATTGAGTTTTGTGTGTTTATACAACTGTTTTTTGAAAGATGTCATTTTAGGAAATGATAGTTTGCGTCTCTAGGTAGGAACACCTGATAGGAATCAGGCATGGTTAAAAGGTTGCCTTGGGGAGGTTGGAGGGGGGAGTGATTCCACCCGAAACACAAAAAAGCAAGCAGAGGGAGAAAAGAAGTGTGACATCTAATTTTTAGTTGGAAAGTAAATGAAAAGAACCTGCTGTGGAAAGAAAAAAAGCAAAGGGAAAGGGTCATGGAAAGAGAGTAAGAAGAAGATACAAGAGTTAGGGCTCTGAAGGGGACTTCTGTTAGATGGGAGGGGACCGGACTTACCCATCTTGTGAAGGGTATCTGAAGAGCAGGGCTTGCACCCTGAGACTAAATTCAAAGACAGTTGTTTATTTTTGTTAACTCATAGGTAATCCTAGGCAACAAAGAATTATTGTGTGAATTTCACAAGCCCTCAGGTCCTGAGGGCTGGGTGGTGCAGGGGTTAAAAGCACCTCATCTGCTCCCCCCACCCCCATCTGGGCCTAAGCCTGGGTTAGGTCACAGATTGCAGAGTTTAGGGGGTTGGACTCAGGGCTTCAAGTCCCTACTTGCAGGCTGGGTGGGGAAGAGTTCTCTTCATTTTGCTGGGGGTGCCTGGGGCCTGCACTTGGCTGTGGGAACCGAGCCACCCTTGGAGGGAAAGGAAAGGAGGGAATGGGCAGTTGAGAGAGGAGGATGGAGTTGAGAGGCCAAGGTCTGCTCACCTGGGAAACAGATTAGCTCTCTCGGTCTTCCCGAGGGCAGGGAGTTGGATCTGACGGGGAGGGGGAAGGCAGAGCCTGATATGGAGCCCTGTCCTCTCTCCTCTTCCCATGAAAGCAGGGTGCATAGCCTGCTGGTACACATGCCGGCAGGACCAGTTTAGGAGTGACCAGAACAAGGTATGTGGAAATGGGCTGTGTGATTCCAGAGAGCTCTCCAACCAAGCTGACACCCACCTCACTCAGCTGCATCCACCAGCTGCCCTGGCTTTCAGAGTACTTAGCACTTCTCTGTGGTGGACCAGTCCCTCCTGCCTCTCTCACCAAAGCCTCCTTTTAGCAGGGGCTGGAGTTGGACCCTCCTCGGAAGCCATTCTGGGTGTGTAGTGTGGTTAGTCCTTGGCCTGGGTAATTAATCACGCCTGGTAGTAATGAAAATTCACATTCATGTTGGACCTGATAGTTTACAGAGGGCTTGTGTATACTTCTCATTTTAACTTCACAACAAAGTTACTGTTTTTGTGCTCATTTTACAGATAGGAATCCTAAGCCTCAGAGAAATAAATGGTACTAGAGTCACAAGCTAGTAGTAAAACACAAAGGCAAAGATCCCAGCCTCAGACCTCCTTCTTCTTCTAAATCTTGAGGCTCAGATCACCTGGCCTTTTAGCATTGGTGACACACTATAGAAATGAAGGCCAGCTCAGCGCCTGTGGCTCAACAGGCTAAGGTGCCAGCCACGTACACCTGAGCTGGTGGGTTCAAAGCCCAGGCCCACCAAACAACAATGACGGCTGCAACCAAAAAATGGCCAGGCATTATGGCGGGCACCTGTGGTCCCAGCTACTTGGGAGGCAGAGATAGGAGACTCGCTTGAGCCCAGGAGTTGGAGGTTGCTGTGAGCTGTGATGCCACAGCACTCTACCCAGGGTGACGGCTTGAGGGTCTTTCTCAAAAAAAAAAAAAAAGGAAATGAAGGCCATTCCTTCCCATAAAATAAAGGGAAATAAAATAAAAGCCAATAGGTGGAGCAATAGCTGATTTTAACCCTTTTGATACCTCGAGTTCCTATGCGTTGGGGCCAGGTCTCAGTTTATTGCTCTAAATCAAAACAGTCCCTGTGAATGCCCAATGAGGCTCTCAAATTGAGAAGTTGATTTTCATCAGAGTAAATGAAGAATAGTATTATATTTAACATGTCAATAAATCAACGTAGCCCTAATTTTGCCACGCAGGAAATCAATTTTGTTCTTTCTAAACCATCAAAGATGTTATGAACAAAGTAATTTCACAAATTATGGCGAGTAACACATTTATTGATGACTGTGGTTGAGGAATTTAGAATCTGTGAGCAGTGTAATATAATATGGTACACCGGCATGAGCTGAGTGAAATACAGATTATATGGTGAAATTGTAATGCATCATTTGCTATTAGTGGACTGGTAATAATTACCAGTTTCAAAGCAGCTCTTTCCATGTAATCTTTAGTCTCAATCGTAACAGCCCTTCTCATTGACATTATGATTACACTAGCTGCCCTCATGATCTAGAATATCTAGTTGATGGGAATACTAAAATGCGATAGTGAAAACTGTATGTTGTATGCTCATTATAAGATAAAATGCCATTTTCTCTGACCTGATGTTTGGGGGGGGGGATAACCTTATAATGTTAACATACAGTAGCATGATCACATACACTGGCTCTGAGAAACAAATTTAGGAAGCTAAAGGTAGCAAAGATAAAGTAGACTTTTCTCATTTAAGCCTTTTTAAAAGGCTACAAATGAGATCCTTGAAATAGTACCACGTGCCACAGATTACAGCATTTATCAATGGCCGCATTCATGGCACACCCCAAACCAGCATTACTAATAATAGGTCCAGGCTTGAGCGTCAATAAAATATTATACGGTAAAATATTATTTTAAGGCATTTGAATGATGAAAGTGTTAAGGACTTGGTTCATATGACAGATCTCCTTTTTACTTACCCAGTGCAAATTGTCAGGCTAAATGGGTATGATAATAGCCCAGAGCCCCAGAGACGCAAGGGAGAAAGCCACAGAGGGTCGTGGTTGGAACCAGATAGTTCCTTTCCAGCCTGTTTGAGACCCAAGTCATTGTTCAACAACAACAAAAAATTTATGAAAATACTCTCAATGAAGCTTTTTATTTCCCTTTGAAGAGAGGAGGCAAACAAAAATAGGCAGATAATGTGATACTAATGTCAGCATTTTCTTTCAAAATCTTTCTGGCTTTCCCCCCCTTCCCTCCACATTAGACAAATGTTTGAAACCTAATTTTGGTATCTTACCATCTAATCTTGTTAAAGAGATTTACTCAGGAGTGGGATATATTGAGTGAGATTATAAATGCATTGTAAAGTAAATTACAAGGTCAGGGCAGGAGTCCATTATTTAGACAAGTGCTTCAGCGAGGCTGGCTTGTTTTGGAGTACGAGTGTTTAGGGGCTCCTGAGAAGACCCTGCCAGCTATTCTTTCTGACTTGCTAAATAGAGGAATCATATACTTGATTAATTCCTTGTTCCCACTCTAGCTACGTGGTGAATTTTGTCCTCTTAAAAAAGTTACCGACAAATACTAGCTGTGGATTTAAGGAACTCCTATAAGCGCCTCTTTTAAGAAGAAGAAAAGTTTGTTGTTTCTGTTATATTTTAAGTCCTGTCTTTTTTGGAATCCCTGGGAAGTTATCTATTTTTCCCATCCTTGTCCTTTGGTTACCATTACTTGTACCCTTTTTAATGCTGCAGTTGACCGGTAAACTGTTGGTTAGTTACTCCCTTGATATACATGTATGTGCGTGTGTATGTGTATATATATATATATATATATATATATTTTTTTTTTTTTAATTTAGCAATCTCCAAAAATGAAAGATTTTGTGAAGTCAAGCTGGTCCCTCTTTGCCAAAGTGGCATTTACCACTCTTGGGCTCTTTTCAGCAAGAGAGAAATAATGTGACTTAAGCAGGGCCCCTCTCCAGACGGCTTGGCCACTGGCCAAAGAGTTGACTAGCTGAACTGTATCTTTCTGTTTCTTTCTCGACTGGAGCTGTGTCTCAGCCGAGGGCGCAGGATGTTGTATAATTTGGTTCACGTTGTTAGCCTCTCAAAATAATGAGGAGGGGGATAGTGTAGCATTTCTCAGCCTGCTGCCTGTCACGGTGCCGGCTGCTTTAACTGTTCCTTCAACTAGGATGCTGTGTCTGCTCAAGTCGCCACCAGCCGCTCCTCCCAATTTCTCTAAGATTTGCATTTGACCACAGGATTTGATACCGTTAATCAGTGAAATCTGAATTTAGTTGTTCTTTTGAGTTTTTACACCATTCCTTAAAATAAAAATAGGTGTCCCAGAGGGTTGTTGTGGAACCAAAATTGGGACTCAATGACCCTCACACAGGCTGGGATGGGAAAATATTGATGGTCTCTTTTTTCATGGAAGCATTTGATAAGTACCTTCTCTTTTTTTCTTTTTGGAGACAGAGTCTCATTATGTTGCCCTCGATAGAGTGCTGTGGCGTCACAGCTCACAGCAACTTCAAACTCATGGGCTTAAGTGATTCTCTTGCCTCAGCCTCCCAAATAGCTGGGAATACAGGCGCCCACCACAAATATTCAGCTATTTTTTTTGTTGTAGTTGTCATTGGTTAGCAACAGGCCACTTGCCCTGGTGCATGTGGCTGGCGTCCTAACCACTGAGCTATGGGTACTCAGCCAACCTTCTCATTATTAACAGTATTAACAATTAGTGTGTTTCAGGCTAAGGTTAAAAGCATCTCTAAAGGTCATAGAAAGTTGTAGCGAGTTAAACGTCTCCTGTCTTTTGATGGAGCAATGACTCCCTATCGAGAGGGTTCACCTACCACCCAGGGAGGAATAGAAAAATAGGTTTTAGGAAGCAAAAAAGTTTCCTTTGGGTTACTTTGTCCAAGTCCCTCACCTAACATAGAAGGAAATAGTGGCATGCAGAGATGAAGTGGCTTGTCCCAAACTATAGCTGGTGAGACTGGAAAGTTTAGCAGACATTCCTGAACTCATCATCCTCGAGCTTGGGAATCAGATATATAACATTCTTAGCATTGAGTTTTACAACATAAAGACTGGCTGGACGGTGGGACTCTGGTGTGCTAGGCACCATTTAGACACAAGGGCAGTCAGAAGCAGGTCTTGGGGTTGAGGGGTGGAGGCAGGGAAAGGTGGAACATGAATAAGCAATTGTGATGCCCACCTCGGTGATTAAACATTGATGTCAGTGTTGTATTATTTTGCAGGTAAAGATGAGCCCAGCAGCTACACATGTACAACTTGCAAACAGCCATTCACCAGTGCATGGTTTCTCTTGCAACACGCACAGAACACTCATGGATTAAGAATCTACTTAGAAAGCGAACACGGAAGTCCCCTGACCCCGCGGGTTGGTATCCCTTCAGGACTAGGTGCAGAATGTCCTTCCCAGCCACCTCTCCATGGGATTCATATTGCAGACAATAACCCCTTTAACCTGCTAAGAATACCAGGATCAGTATCGAGAGAGGCTTCCGGCCTGGCAGAAGGGCGCTTTCCACCCACTCCCCCCCTGTTTAGTCCGCCACCGAGACATCACTTGGACCCCCACCGCATAGAGCGCCTGGGGGCGGAAGAGATGGCCCTGGCCACCCATCACCCGAGTGCCTTTGACAGGGTGCTGCGGTTGAATCCAATGGCTATGGAGCCTCCCGCCATGGATTTCTCTAGGAGACTTAGAGAGCTGGCAGGGAACACGTCTAGCCCACCGCTGTCCCCAGGCCGGCCCAGCCCTATGCAAAGGTTACTGCAACCATTCCAGCCAGGTAGCAAGCCACCCTTCCTGGCGACGCCCCCCCTCCCTCCTCTGCAATCCGCCCCTCCTCCCTCCCAGCCCCCGGTCAAGTCCAAGTCATGCGAGTTCTGCGGCAAGACGTTCAAATTTCAGAGCAACCTGGTGGTGCACCGGCGCAGCCACACGGGCGAGAAGCCCTACAAGTGCAACCTGTGCGACCACGCGTGCACCCAGGCCAGCAAGCTGAAGCGCCACATGAAGACACACATGCACAAATCTTCCCCCATGACAGTCAAGTCCGACGATGGGCTCTCCACCGCCAGCTCCCCGGAACCCGGCACCAGCGACCTGGTGGGCAGCGCCAGCAGCGCGCTCAAGTCTGTGGTGGCCAAGTTCAAGAGCGAGAATGACCCCAACCTGATCCCGGAGAACGGGGATGAGGAGGAAGAGGAGGACGACGAGGAAGAGGAAGAAGAGGAGGAAGAGGAGGAGGAGGAGCTGACGGAAAGCGAGAGGGTGGACTACGGCTTCGGGCTGAGCCTGGAGGCGGCGCGCCACCACGAGAACAGCTCGCGGGGCGGCGTGGTGGGCGTGGGCGACGAGGGCCGCGCCCTGCCCGACGTCATGCAGGGCATGGTGCTCAGCTCCATGCAGCACTTCAGCGAGGCCTTCCACCAGGTCCTGGGCGAGAAGCATAAGCGAGGCCACCTGGCCGAGGCCGAGGGCCACAGGGACACTTGCGACGAAGACTCGGTGGCCGGCGAGTCGGACCGCATAGACGATGGCACTGTTAACGGCCGCGGCTGCTCCCCGGGCGAGTCGGCCTCGGGGGGCCTGTCCAAAAAGCTGCTGCTGGGCAGCCCCAGCTCGCTGAGCCCCTTCTCTAAGCGCATCAAGCTGGAGAAGGAGTTCGACCTGCCCCCGGCTGCCATGCCCAACACGGAGAACGTGTACTCGCAGTGGCTCGCCGGCTACGCGGCCTCCAGGCAGCTCAAAGATCCCTTCCTTAGCTTCGGAGACTCCAGACAATCGCCTTTTGCCTCCTCGTCGGAGCACTCCTCTGAGAACGGGAGCTTGCGCTTCTCCACGCCGCCCGGGGAGCTGGACGGAGGGATCTCGGGGCGCAGCGGCACGGGAAGTGGAGGGAGCACGCCCCATATTAGTGGTCCGGGCCCGGGCAGGCCCAGCTCAAAAGAGGGCAGACGCAGCGACACTTGTGAGTACTGTGGGAAAGTCTTCAAGAACTGTAGCAATCTCACTGTCCACAGGAGAAGCCACACGGGCGAAAGGCCTTATAAATGCGAGCTGTGCAACTATGCCTGTGCCCAGAGTAGCAAGCTCACCAGGCACATGAAAACGCATGGCCAGGTGGGGAAGGACGTTTACAAATGTGAAATTTGTAAGATGCCTTTTAGCGTGTACAGTACCCTGGAGAAACACATGAAAAAATGGCACAGTGATCGAGTGTTGAATAATGATATAAAAACTGAATAGAGGTATATTAATACCCCCCATTCCCACCTGACACCCCCTTTTCACCACCCCCTTCCCCATCGCCCTCCAGCCCAACTCCCTGTAGGATTTTTTTCTAGTCCCATGTGATTTAAACAAACAAACAAACAAACAAACAGAAGTAATGGAAGCTAAGAATATGAGAGTGCTTGTCACCAGCACACCTGTTTTTTTCTTTTCTTTTTCTTTTTCTTTTTTTTTTTTTCTTTATGTTCTCACCGTTTGAATGCATGATCTGTATGGGGCAATACTATTGCATTTTACGCAAACTTTGAGCCTTTCTCTTGTGCAATAATTTACATGTTGTGTATGTTTTTTTTTTTAAACTTAGACAGCATGTATGGTATGTTATGGCTATTTTAAATTGTCCCTAATTCGTTGCTGAGCAAACATGTTGCTGTTTCCAGTTCCGTTCTGAGAGAAAAAGAGAGAGAGAGAGAAAAAGACCATGCTGCATACATTCTGTAATACATATCATGTACAGTTTTATTTTATAATGTGAGGAGGAAAAACAGTCTTTGGATTAACCCTCTAGGGACAGAATAGATAGCACTGAAAAAAAAAAAAATCTATGAGCTAAATGTCTGTCTCTAAAGGGTTAAATGTATCAATTGGAGAGGAATAAAAGGCCTTGAATTGACAAATTAACAGAAAAACAGAACAAGTTTATTCTATCATTTGGTTTTAAAATATGAGTGCCTTGGATCTATTAAAACCACATTGCTGGTTCTTTCTACTTGTTATGAACTTGTAGCTTAATTCAGCATTGGGTGAGGTAATAAACCTTAGGACCTAGCATATAATTCTATATTGTATTTCTCACAACAATGGCTACCTAAATATATGACCCATTATGTCCTAGTTAATCATCATTTTTCCTTTTAGTTTAATTTTGTGAACAAAACTGATTATACCAGTATAAAAACTACTTTGCTCCTGGTAAGAGCTTAAAAGAATGGGCTGTTTTGCCTGAAGTTTTATTTTTTTTAAACAATGATTAAATTGAATGTGTAATGTGCAAAAAAAAAAAAACCTGGAACATGATCAAATACACTAGTAAGGAGTTCATTTTTGTGAAGGTACATGTTTTAAATAATGTCTTTTTAAAAATTCTGGCACCAAAATTAATAGATCCAGATCCACTTGGTTGTCAAATGGACAATCAAATGATAAACTTTAAGACCTTGTATACCATACTAAAAAGAAGAGACTGAAAATAAGGTTTGCAGAGGGTAACAGAGGAAAAAAATATGCGATTTATTAGCACAACGTGGTACTATTTGCCATTTTAAACTAGAACAGGTGTATAAGCTAATATTGATACAATGATGATTAACTATGAATTCTTAAGACTTGTGTTTAAATGTGACATTCTTAACAAAAGAAGAGAAAAACATTTAAGAGTAGCAGTATATATGTCTGTGCTCCCTAAAAGTTGTACTTCATTTTCTTTTCCATACACTGTGTGCTATTTGTGTTGACATGGAAGAGGATTCATTGTTTTTATTTTATTTTATTAATTTTTTCTTTTTTATTAAGCTGGCATCTGCCCCAGTTGGTGTTCAAATAGCACTTGACTCTGCCTGTGATATCTGTATCTTTTCTCTAATCAGAGATACAGAGGTTGAGTATAAAATAAACCTGCTCAGATAGGACAATTAAGTGCACTGTACAATTTTCCCAGTTTACAGGTCTATACTTAAGGGAAAAGTTGCAAGAATGCTGAAAAAAAAAATTGAACACAATCTCATTGATAAGCATTTTTTAAAAAAAAAAAACTTAAAAAAACATAACTTTGCCAGCCATTTACTTGACTATTGAGCTTACTTACTTGGACACAACATTGCAAGCGCTGTGAATGGAAACAGAATACCCTTAACATAGAAATGAATGATTGCTTTCGCTTCTACAGTGCAAGGATTTTTTTGTACAAAACTTTTTTAAATATAAATGTTAAGAAAAATTTTTTAAAAAAACACTTCATTATGTTTAGGGGGGAACTGCATTTTAGGGTTCCATTGTCTTGGTGGTGTTACAAGACTTGTTATCCATTTAAAAATGGTAGTGGAAATTCTATGCCTTGGATACACACCGCTCTTCAGGTTGTATAAAAAAACATACATTGGGGAAAGGTTTAAGATTATATAGTACTTAAATATAGGAAAATGCACACTCATGTTGATTCCTATGCTAAAACACATTTATGGTCTTTTTTCTGTATTTCTAGAATGGTATTTGAATTAAATGTTCATCTAGTGTTAGGCACTATAGTATTTATATTGAAGCTTGTATTTTTAACTGTTGCTTGTTCTCTTAAAAGGTATCAATGTACCTTTTTGGGTAGTGGAAAAAAAAAAAGACAGGCTGCCACAGTATATTTTTTTAATTTGGCAGGATAATATAGTGCAAATTATTTGTATGCTTCAAAAAAAACAAAACAAAACAAAACAAAAGAGAGAGAAACAAAAAAGTGTGACATTACAGATGAGAAGCCATATAATGGCGGTTTGGGGGAGCCTGCTAGAATGTCACATGGATGGCTGTCATAGGGGTTGTACATATCCTTTTTTGTTCCTTTTTCCTGCTGCCATACTGTATGCAGTACTGCAAGCTAATAACGTTGGTTTGTTATGTAGTGTGCTTTTTGTCCCTTTCCTTCTATCACCCTACATTCCAGCATCTTACCTTCATATGCAGTAAAAGAAAGAAAGAAAAAAAAAAAGGAAAAAAAAAAAAAACCAATGTTTTGCAGTTTTTTTCATTGCCAAAAACTAAATGGTGCTTTATATTTAGATTGGAAAGAATTTCATATGCAAAGCATATTAAAGAGAAAGCCCGCTTTAGTCAATACTTTTTTGTAAATGGCAATGCAGAATATTTTGTTATTGGCCTTTTCTATTCCTGTAATGAAAGCTGTTTGTCGTAACTTGAAATTTTATCTTTTACTATGGGAGTCACTATTTATTATTGCTTATGTGCCCTGTTCAAAACAGAGGCACTTGATTTGATCTTTTATTTTTCTTTGTTTTTATTTTTTTTTTTTTATTTGGATGACCAAAGGTCATTACAACCTGGCTTTTTAATTGTATTTGTTTCTGGTCTTTGTTAAGTTCTATTGGAAAAACCACTGTCTGTGTTTTTTTGGCAGTTGTCTGCATTAACCTGTTCATACACCCATTTTGTCCCTTTATTGAAAAAAATAAAAAAAAATTAAAGTACACAATGTAAGCTTCTTGTGTCCTCATTTGACACACTCTGTAAATTACTTTCAAGAAAATAACAGGTTTTAAGAGAAGGCCAGTCAGTCTTTTTCAGGATTATTTCTCTGGGCATTTTGATGCGTGCATTATATTCTATAGGAACACAAAGTACTTGCTATATTAAAATAGACATATCTCAAACTATGGAAATAGTTTTTAGGCTTTACAGTTCTAGAATAATTTTCAAGACATGAAAGGTGTTTTCAGTCTGATGTTAAAAACTTTTGCTCCATCTCTTTGCAGAAATCCATTCAGACATAAGTGAAAAACTTGCTGGTAATAGCATCTTAAACTTTTATTTCCTTTGAATTTTTTCTGTTCTCGTCTAAAAGTTCTTTTCTATTCTCCCATTCTTGCCCTCTCTTAGAACATAATGTAAAAAAAAGGTTTTTTGTTTTTAAAAAAATCAGCTCTTTAGTTTCATGTAAGGATCTTTCCTCATAACAAAAATAACCCCACGTCTCGAATATAAAAATCCATAAACAAAGGCATCATGTTAATTTAAAAAAAAAAAAAAAAAAAAGAGGGGAAGAAGAGAGAAAGACAAAGTAGCAACCAGAGGTTTATCCAGATATAGCCAGATCTGTCCCATCAGCCACAGATTTCCTGAGATGCAGGACGGGTTGGTTGCCTTGTGATTCTGAGATCTCCGGTACCTTAGATCCCGCAGATTGTTTCAGGTGTTTGTATAGGTTCTCCCTGGCTGACAAGAAGCAAAAGTGGGAATATCCTTCAATTATGTTTTGATGAAGCAACCAACCTAGGATAAGTTTTTGAAAAGCAAGTTAGATCTATTTTAAAACCCCCTTCTTAGAAATGCATGTTGTCAATTTTCTAAATACTGCGTATTGCAGCATCTATTTGCTTTGTTAAAACACATACCTGTGATACTGTCTCCCTGTTCCCACTGTAGATGAATGGACACGACGTTGTTCTTATTTTCGTAAAAACCAAAACCAAAGCTGTTCTGTTGTCTTCTTGTGGTAGCATTTTCTGTTGCTCAGTTCTTATGCCCTAATGCCTGTGAGGTAGCCTTTTCATATAAGACTTTTATCTCACGCAAGAATAGTTTTTTATCTTTCTAAACTATAGAGAAAGTAGATACATATATTTAAAAGCCAGTTGGGTGAGAAACAAAGAGTGGGGCCTAGAGAAATGCACCAAGGGAGGAGATGGGAGAATCTTGCACAGGATCTTGGGTGGGGGTGGAGGCGGTGGGGTGCTTTGGAGAACCTGAGGTTTGCCATTGAGCTGAGAACAGAGATACTCTGTTTCAGACTAGGTTGCTGCAAAACCGAGTCCAAAATGCTGCTCAAGGCACATAGAAATATTCCCTAATGCTATGCTGGGTTTAGAGATGGTGACTGCTGTACCACCATATTAAATGTCCATAAAACCTCTGTGTGTCCCTATTACTCTTTTATTAGGAGCTATGAGCGCACCTGTGTAAGTTTTATATACAGTATTCATTTTAATGTCTCAGTATGTGATGCTCTTAGTGTAATTAGGTTTTGCATTTGACAGACAGAATTAATGGTGAATACTGTATACTTGTCTGTTTAAATTTCTTAAATCAGATGGGGAATGGGGAGGAGTGCAAACATCTGGTGATAAATCACAGATTATGTTTGATTTACATGGTCCCGAAGTTAAATAAATTTATTGGGAGACAGGTTCTGCAGGTTACTTAGTCTCCTCCCTTAACGAATCCTTCTGATAAAATATTATTTCTGAAGCTGGGTGAACAATAGAAGCATGAAAACCTAGCCAACATGGATATAACTTATGAATGACATTTTGTATCAGGGATCAGGGACTCTAAAATTTAAAATCTTAATATAAAATAACATAAAAAACATTTCCATCCATAAGATGAATTTGTGATACATTTTTTAAAATGAGGAAATACTAAGAACATTACCTCTCAAATTTCTCAAGAAAGTTTTTATAACACTCAATGTGCTAATGGACTGTTCTCCATGTACCTGAACTCCTAATGCCCAAAATGTTCCTTTTTAATCTTCAATTTGAGAACAATTTAAGAAACGGGAATACAGCAAATATACTATTTCTCTTAGATTTTAACCCCAAAACTCTTCTCGCACATAGACTGCCTCCTTCCTGAGACTATTTGTGATCCATTCTTTGTGTAGGACCTACAAAGGGCTGAAACCAACACATTTTAAAGGCTGCTGAGCAGGTGAACACGGGTTCTCATTGGGACCAGTCATGGCAGGAAGTGTGAAATAGTTGAGTTTTTCCCAGGCCATTCTGTGAATATAGAACTGTTTATTTAAATACCAATTTTGTATATGCAGTAAGTACATATTGTATATATTCAATATGTACTTTTCTCTTCAAGGAAGTGGTGGTGGGAGGTTGGATTCGATGTAATTTCAACTGGAGAAATAGGAAATGAGCTGGTTTATTCACAGACACTGAAAGTTTGCTGAAAGATGCTGGGATTATTTCAGGCCTTCCTGAAAAGGAGTTGAGAAGCTGCAGGCCTGATCTCCTGCTATAGCAGTTTAGGCACAGAGTGAGGGAGGAAAATGCAATGTTTTCTTTTTTAAAACCACTTTTCTCCCTCCATACACACACAAACGTGATTTTCTATGACTGTGTTGTAACTGTGTGTTCTCGTCATGATTCTGTTACGCCATTGTCCCTGGGCCTGGTGTGTTCAGGAACGTACCCATCCCATTCTCTTTTTTTCAGATAACTTTCCATTTAAAAAAAAAAAAAAAGCCTGTGGGAATTTTGCCGGTATGAGGATGGGACTGGCAGTGCTCTTTCAACCTGCTTGGAAAAATGTTTTTTTAAGACTGTTAACTTTTAAAAGGCATGAGCCACTTAGCCAATTCTCCTAAGGTCCTGCAACTTCCCCATTTTTAGAAAAGTGGACATCAGAACACAGAGACGGAATTGGGATTACGTGCATTTATTCCGGGCCACTCTGGCTGCTCACTGAGGGCATGGGTTGTTGGGTGTGCGTTTTTTGCTTGCTGGCATCTCGTGATCCCATGGGCCCCAGTACGTGACCAGTACATCGGCCTTCAGGGGAATGGGCCTGTTTCTCTCTCTCTCTCTATTTCCCAGTGTCACCTGTGGTCATGGGGTACGAATAATTCCTCCTTTCCAAATGGGAAAGACGGCCAATAGTTCACATGGGTCATTACGCTGCAGAACCTAAATTTGAACACAGCTTCATGGTTGATCCAAATACTGTTTTTCCTTTCTGTAAAGTGGCAAAAACTCTTTAAAAGGAGCACATGTCTCAGGTCTTTCATAGAAAAGCAGAAAGGGCAAATTAAGCAAATTTCCCGAAGTATCCTTAAAGCAAGAGCCTCCAAAGCCATAGGGGACTGTGCTTTTAAATAACCGTGAATACAGGACATGCCCATGCTACACTTTGTCTATTAGGGCTTTAAATATTAGTAGCAGGTCGGACAAAGGGGTTTGATGGGGTTGTCGGCTACAGGGGCCTCAACGACAGTGACTTAGCACTGGACTGGGGATGGGATTCCCCAGAGCCCACCTGGACACAGCAGGCCCCTCAGCCCAGGTCTCGGCTGCTCTGCTCAGGGGGGATGCCTGAGAGCAGCTGAGCTCCAGACCCCGGGCCTCCTGCGGCGCCAAGTCAGGGGAGAGGAGGCCCCAGGCCCCTGCTTCGGGTCACCATGGCAACGAGGCCGGAATGCCACAGTGGTGGCCCTCTTCCTCAGCACATCCGGACTCCCAGTTCTGCTGCTTCAAGTCCATGTCCACAGCAAGGGAGGAGCCCCCGGAGGAAAATAACCATTCCCCTCTTCCCTTCACCACTGCCTTTCCCCTTCCAAAAAAGAAAAAAAAAAAAAAAGAAAGAAAGAAAAAAGAAAACTGCATGTTTGAAAGAAACTACAGGCAGTTTTGGTGCAATTTGAGAGCAACTATTTTGGGTTCTGGTTTTCTCTTCAGAGATTTGTTCGCCTCTTGTAAATCGTTGGCTGCTTTGACGTTGAACTTGATGACATTTCATGTTTTCATTGTGCTGCTTTTACATCAGTTTTGATTTTTTGTTTCTTTATAATTTCATTATTATTTTGAGAAGATGTCCCTCTTCCCTCCTCCCTTCCCCGCTCTCCTCAACCAAAGGACTGTTTCTTACTAAGTTTTCTCAGTCGTAAGGGAAAGTGTTTCCTCCCAGGTGTGTCCCGAGTTTCTTAGGACTATCATACGATTGGTGGGGGGCAGTCTTGGTCCTTTCGGGGCTGGAAGGGAGGGCGGCGTGGGAAAGCCACTCAGAGGTCAGATATTTGGGGAGGGGAGATTGAGTTTAAAATTATGCTTAAGATGCCAGTGGCTCAACCTGTGGTTGATTTAAGTTATAATTTTAAAAAGCTAGTTAGAGAACAGAAAATCACTGGGCCAAGTCACACCTGTACTTTTTTTTTTCCCCTCCTCTGTCTCCAACCTCTTTCTAGGTTCTTCACACACCCCCATTCGGCGTAGTACCCAGAGAGCTCAAGATGTGTGGCAGTTTTCGGATGGAAGCTCGAGAGCCCTTAAGTTCTGAGAAAATTTGAAGCCCCCAGGGGCGGGGTGGACGCGTGCCGCCCAGCTGACGTCAGCGTCGTCTGTCATCCTGCTAGTTTGTGATGTTTTCTGACAGTAGCCTCCAAGAAGCCGTTGTGCGAAGACAGAGTCCTGCAAGGTCCTTCCAGCCTGGGCCTGCAGTGCCATTTTATTTATATTTTTTAATAAAAACTAAAAACAAAAAAACAGACCCACATTGGAACAGTGATTCAGTCCCATATAGAGGGCCGGTGGGCCATGGCTGTCCCGAGCGATGTCCCGGCCCTTCTGAAACCAGCCAACCTAATTTCCCCGTATTGTGGAAATGAGCATGAGTCCCCCGCCCTTGTTTCTATACATTCTATGTTGTCTTTTAAAAAGTGTGCTTAACATTGACACAATAAATGTTGGAGCTTTAGGTGGCGTTTGCTTGTTTTTTAATTTTTAATGCTTGTAGGACAGGCAGCTTCTTAGGCTTTCTATTTTCTATCCCCATTTCCTGCAGACACTCACTCATCGGGTGGGGAGAAGGAACAGGTTTGAGGAATGGGTAGGAGATGTAGGAGGGGAAATAGGTTACTGCTTATCAGATGGCATAAATTTTCAAGGAGAATCAAAATGCAAAACTTGGGAATAAATCATAGCAATTTCATAATTAATGTAGTAGTAGCATTGCTGTTTATTAATGCTGAAGTGTGGTTTTCCTAACTGTCTGACTTATAATTTGCATACCATTAAATAATGCATAATATGGCGTGCTGAATCCTGTTTTTCAAATATATGCTTTCGGTGGCTACCACGCAGGATTTGAATTTGTCTTTTAATTTAGCTCAAGAAAGATAACGTCATGCGGTGAGTGGTAAATCCTAAAGAAGGGTATAAATGTCAGTAGTTGCGTATTAAATATTCTAATTTTAGGTTCCCAAACCTTCAGCAAATATATCTTAATGCAGACAAACAAACATAAAACTTCTCTAGGACTTACATCAGGAAATTTGGAGCAGATTCTATAGGGGGGAATTATAGGAGGAAAGAGGTTCACATCAGAATATTACATTATAATCACAAGAACGACCCATTCCTTAGAAATTAGTGACACAAATAAGTTAGGCCTACAAACAGGTGATAAAAATACCTTTTAGCCCAGTTAATTTGCAAAGAACTTTCCTCAACTTGATGTTTTCTACTGCTTGGAGATTCAGAAGAGAATTAGAAACAATATAGCATATTAAAGCAGGTTTATAAATAATAGAGCTCACACACCTGTGTATTACAGATTTACATGTTGGCTGTGAACCTAAGTGGGGAAAATCTTACCCATTCACCCTCTGGCTAGATTACCTTGCCTAGTGAAAAGAAAGATAGCAAAATATTAATAATTGGCATCTGGATTCCTTCCTGCTTATTCATCATGAATAATGACTCTCCACCATAACGTACGGCTTTATACTTTCTTTTGTGCGTGTTATTTCATTTGAACTGCGTTGGGACAGATCTCACGACTTCCACTTTATGGATGGGGGACTGAGGCACTCATCAAGGTTAAAGGTTTGCTAGAAGGCACATCAGAGAAAACAGAGAAAGCAGAGAAGGCAGGATTTCTGGTTTCTAGTCCAGAGCTAATTCTACTGAACTCTGTTTAACTGATCAAAGGGAATGTCTCTCTGTGTGTTAGCACACAGCCGTAAATGTTCACACACACACAGACCCAGGCTGCACTTTGGTAAAGGCACGCAGAGTGGCCTCTTCCTGCCGGCAGCGGTGTGCTCTGCAGAGGGAGCTTGGAGCAAGTGTCCCTCCTTGCCATCTCCTTTTCCCTGTGACGTTTCCATGATAGACAACCCTGATGGCACAAGTGGTCTTGAAGGATTTTTGAGAGTTCCTCTCACTTGTAGTGATCCGGGACTTCCACACACGAAGTAATTTCACGGAGAATCCCTCTCCCCTGCTCCACGCTCTCTTGTTGAAACCTGGGACTGACAGGGATTCTGCAACGGCATCCTCCTTAGAGGTGCCAAGCTCCTTACTGATGCTTAGGAAGAGGGACACCACACCAGCGGGAGGCTAGAACTAAAGCAGCGGGCTTTGAGACCACTTCAGCCTTGGGGATTGTACGTGGTGATCAGTACATTTCATTCCTGGTCTGTGTTTCCAACCCCCACTTCTTGTTTCTTCTCAGAGTCAGTTTGTAAATAAATAGGTACCTCTAGAAGTGGGATTTTTTTGAGGGGGAAGGGGAGAATGGAAGATAAAAGATATCTGCTTTTCTCTCCTCTTCTTGGAGAGGAAAAATATCTCACTCAAACCAAACCAAAGCAAACCAACACACAAAAACCCGTGTCTTTCCTCATACCTTTTTTGGTTAAAAAAAATTTATTCACAGATTTTATTATGAAATGATAGTATGGTAGGGCTAGAACTTTGGCAACTCCACATAGGATTGATGATTTGGGATCTGTCAAGGTCATGGTTATCCATGAATTGTGGAAGCAGGGAAAGCAACTGACAAATTTGATTGGGGTCCTCATTGTGCCCTCTGTGGAGAGTGGAACGTCAAATTGCAGAGAGATTAATTGGTTGGCTGGCATGCACTGAGCAGGGATTAGAAGACATGGTCCTGGCTACTTGGAGGGTGGAGGCCAAAAAAACAGGACATTGTTTTTACCTTCCCAAGCCCAGCCTATGAGCATTAATTTTGTGGTCTGTCCAGATTATCACACTATGCAAAAAGTTCTGTTGGACTTTAGGGTCCACGTCAGCAGAGAGAGATGGTGAATCCCTGCAGCACCTAGTACATAGCCTGCTGAGAAATAATCGCATCAAAAACCAGTGATAGTCGGAAGAACAACCATAGGCAAGAGGAGCAAGCTTAGATCGAATATGTGATATTTCTTAGACATGTTGTTTGGCGTTTTCAAGAGCATTTTCATTATAGCCTAGCCGAGGTCGAAACTGTCTTTTAGGTTTTATATGCACTAATGTGATTTTTATTTTGAGGCCTAGATAGTGAGATTAATGTTGAAGAGGATAATTATGAATATTAACATAGTTTCTTTTTTTTACAACCTTAATGCTTATTCCTATAAAACATTCTTATTTTACAAATCTGTGTCCCTGGAAGTAGTGGCAGAGAGGATTAGAACTGAAGTATTTTGTAAGGTGTGGGTTCTCTCCTTAAGAGATGCTGCATGGTTTCAGCTCCGTTTAGGGTAGAGTGTCAGGGAAATAGATTTGTGGAATTTGGAGTCTTGTGGAAGTTCAGGAACGTCCAGTGTTGCCAGCACCTCTTCCTTCTTCAAGAATCCATCCTGCCTGAGTTCTTAACCAGCAGGGAAACAATAACATCATATTTCTTTCCTCCGACTCCCTGATAGTGACAGCACTCTCCATTTTGCATTCCCCTGGAGTTACATTAAAGCCAAAGAACTTCTCACTTCCAGCAAAATCCAGAAGCAGTAATTGTTTTCCTTTCTTCTTGTAAATTACGATACCTCATTGCTAATCACATTACCTTTCCCCTTGCTTTATATTTTTAAAAATGCTCCCAGGAAACACTTAAGTCTTCTAGAGCACTTTTATATACATGATAGAATCAATCTTTCCTGTGATTCTATAAATTAGGTAGGAAAAGCATAGACTAAAGCTAAAAGGAACCACAGCAATCATTCATTTTACAGATCGGGGCAACAGAGACCAAAGATTTTTTTTTTTTTTTTTTTGATGGTATTATATATATATATTTTTTTTGTAAGACAGAATTTATTCACAGAAAAGAAAGAAAAGAATACAGAAAACATTAAGGCATCTGTTAGAGGGAGAAAATTCTAGTGGGGAGAGAGAAGCTCTCTCCGTTTCTCTCCCAGTCTTTC
>CAUYON010044960.1:0-23318 GCA_963573935.1 Arctocebus calabarensis
AACTGGTGAGACAAAATTGACCTACTTTATTATTTCCCTTTAGTATCAAAAAATGGGGAATGTGATCCTTTTCTCTGGATTGATCACTATAATCACACCCCTGCCCCTAACCTATTCACCTGACTTCCATGTATTGCAACCATGAACCTTTGGTAGTCAGGCCAGTCCTTTCTTTTTATTTATTCTTATTATTTATTTATTTAAGTATTTTTTATTTTTCTATTTTAGTATCTTCTTTTGTTCATTTCTACTTTTATGCAGATCTCTGCTTTCAGGGAGCTTATAGTCCACTGGATAAGAAGAACATTAGACTAAGTAATTATTGTAAAGCAAGATGAATGTTATATGAAAATTTATAGGATGTGGTAGCAATACAGAACAGGGGAACTTAATCTGGCATTTCTGAGAAATTCCCTTTATTCATTCAATAAATATTTGATGAACACCTGGTATGGGCCAGACATGCCATAAGCCTGGTAGGGTATTTAAAAGGAAACATTACAGACATAGTTTGTAAAAACAATGTTTAGCTGGAACTTGAAAGATGAATAGGAAATAACTATGTGATAGGAGGTAAGACAAGAAGATGATTTTTAGGAGATAACAGCAAGGCTGAGTGATGGTTTGATGTAGGGTGGGAGTAGGTAAGCTGAGTCACAGCTAGTCTTGGTCTCTGTACTTAGCAGCTGGATAGATGGGAGTGTACTGGGTGAAATGATGAATGGCAGACTCAGGGAGATGAGAAGTTGAAGATTATTTATTCCACGGTTTCTTACTATGTTCTATATGCCTATGCCTATATCCTATTCTAAGGATTTGGAATAAAACAGTTAACAAACAGATGATTCCTACCAGGATGTATCTATAATCTAGTAGAGGGAAGTAGATAATAAGTTAAGTATATGATATGTCTAATATTGATAAGTGTTACAAAGACAAAGACATCCGAAAGAGGGTAAGGAATGGTAGCTTAGGGCGTGGGTTGCTATTTTATATAGAGTTGTCAGCCTCACCATGAGGAGATATTTGGCTAAAGTGTTGAAGAATGTGAGAGAGCAAGTGCTTCTATCTGGAGGGAAGACAGGCAGTGCAAAGGCTTCTGTGCTGGAGCATGTCTGGTTAGTGTGGCTAGCATGGTCTGAATTGGGGGAGAGTAGTCGGAGATAAAGGGCTAGATAGAGATTATGTAAGGCCTTGTAGGTATCACAATGCCTTAGGCTTATACTTAGGGCAGATGAGTAGACATTGAAGGGTTTTGTGCAGAAGGGTATATTTTAAAAGTATCACTTTGACCAAATCCAGCTTTGGAATGCTGATTTTGAGTACCCATAGGACATCTGAGTGGTTTATCCAGGGTAATTGAATACACAGGTCTGGAGCTCAGAATAAGTCTGCAGAGAGACACATTAGTGTGTCATCAGTATTTCAGTTATCACTGATGTATCAAGCTTTGGAAGACAATGAGACAGGAGCCAGTACAGTCTCCTGAGATGGTGCCTTTGTGGAGGCAGTAGAAGAGAAAGAGTCTATTAACAGAAGGTAGGAAGGAATGCAAAAAACAATGGCATCCACAATCTCCAAGGGGGGCTTTGAGGATGCGGGTAAGCAGTGCCCAAAACATGCCAAGAGGTCATACAAGGGTCATACAAAAAAAAGGTCTTTTGGATTTCATGACATGAGAACATTGAAGACTTTAGCAAAAGCAGCTTCAGTGGAGTGGTCATGAGGATGGTGGAAGAGGAAGGTAAAGAAGTTGATGAGATGAGCACAGGTAAACTTTTCAAGTTCGATTGAAGGAGAGCAGAAGAAGGAAGGAATTTTGAGGTGGAAAGGACTCAAATATTAAATACATGTTGATGGAAGGAGGGTACTATTGGAGAAAGGAAAGTTTACACCTTAGAGGGATTGATAGATGAAGTGAGATTCCCAAAAGGGTAGGTGGAAGAAAATGAGATTTGGAAAGAGGGGAGGGATTAGACAGAGATGGATGGAGAAACACCTGAGGGACCAACTCAGGGTTGGAAGAGTGGCTGCTAGTTGATGAGAATGGGTGGCCTTGGTAATGTTTTACACACTTACATAATTGTATCTGGTACATGGAGTGACATATCCTTATGGGGAGTAGGTAGGAGCTGCTGACACTACTCACCACCACACGACACTACAACACAGGTTATCAACTACTCTACTGTCCCTGGAGCCCAAGAAGATGGACCCATTCTTTCTTAAAAATACATACTATTCTTTATTAAAAATTTCATGTATCCAATTATTTTTGAATTTACCTCTAGCTTCAGTGTGACTTGCTTGTTTTTTGTTTTTTTTTGCTTACAAATTTTATCAGTTTTTATAACATTATCACCATTATGTCATGAGATCAAACAATCATAAATGCTTACTACCAAATTCAGCAAAGAAGTTGCTACATTATTCAAGAAAAGGTATAGTTTTGATACAGACATTAGTTGACAATTTCATTTATATTAACTAGAAAAATGAAAGGAAAACAACTAAGATGTCTTGGAATTTTTTTCCACTGTTTTTATTTTTTATTTTTTGTTGGACTTATTCTTGAGTGTACCTTCTTTTCACTTGCAAAATGTCAGTTGATCTGCTAAGATGTGGCCTAATATCATGGAAAGAAAATTCATTTCCTTCCCATCACTTTGAATTGGTTATGATTTCAGTATATTTTGCAATAGTGTTCTTGCAAGGATTTGAATTATATGCTTAAAAAAACTGTTTATTAAGCTGAGTATTTTTATGAAACTCTTAAATTGATTTTTGAAATTCATTGCTAATTTGTTAGTTCTATTTATTCATATGGCATTTTCCCAAGTCTCTCTAAACCCACTCAGAAAATGAATACCGCTTAGCAAATACAATATGTCCCTTTCTTTTTTTGCTTCAGTTGACCCACTTCAAAAGGTGTATGTAAGAAGAAATCTAAACTTAAATCTAAATTTGCCTTCAATGAATTTGGTGTTAATAGATATTTTAATTATTTGATCTTCATTTTTTTTTATTTTTAATTTTGTCACTTGTTCTGCGTAGTACAATTACAAAGGATTTTTCTCCATACGTAAATAGAGAAAAACATGATATGAACCAGACAATATCTAACAACTTTTAAAGATTCAACTCTAAACTTAATTTCAACAAAAACTACTGTAGGTTTTCTAGGGAGCTATTTACATTGATGAATTGATCTTGCAAATGTCTAGCCGTAAGTCAAGTTAGACAAGTCTTCAACATGGAAGGGGGGGCTAAAGATAAAAATTTATGTTTAAAAGTATGGCTTCTCCCTCTTTTTGTTCCCTGAAGAGAAGTCTGTTGTTTCTTTTTTGTCACTTAGTACAAATTAAATCAAGTCACTTCATGATAGATTAAAAAATTGTTTAATGTGCTTTAAGGCTTGATATAGGATGGGAACATGGAAAATAGTCAATTTGAAAGACCATCAAATCTTTCTCATAAAGGAGTTTATAACCCACCCTTTAGCCTTCTTTTGGACTTTTTTTGGTAAGAAACTAGCTCTTTTATCTAATGTGTGTGATAATTCGGGCGAAGTTCCAAGATACCAGTGCTACCGTCTTTGGAGGATATATTAGGACCTACCTTCTCAGAGGGAAATAGAAGTTGAATGCTGAACTGCTTCTCTGAGCAAGGAGGTGGAAGACTCACATCACTCTCAGAGTTGTGTTTGGTTAAACAAAGTGACCCTTGAAGTTAAGCTATTGCCATTTCAAGTCTGAAGTCACAGATACGCGTTGTATTAATCAGTGTCTGGGGAAGCCTTTACTTCTTAACATTTTTCAAAAAGTTGTAGCCTTTATATGCCTGTTTATGAGATTTTAAGACTCCTCCTAACTGGAAATCTGAAAAAGTTATCTTATAAATTATTTGGAATTTTCTCTTCATAGATCTAAACTAAGCAACATGTCAAACATTTCATACATTTTATGACTCAAGCACCTACTTAAAGCTTTCCCCTCTTGTGTTTGATTACAAAAAGAGTGATTGAATAAGAAAATTAAGACATTTGCTGGTTTTCTCCTGAGCTTTAATCAGTTGGCATCCAATGGGTACTTTTATTTTCCTGCCCTTGAAATCTTTCTGATGGGGTGTGGGAGAAATATTTGCAAACACTCTCCTGGTTAGCATATCAATCTTTGCTTTTTTTGTTTTCTGTTTCTTTTCTGTATTCCTACCCCACCATCCTCCTCTTCTTCTCAACATACACTCACATGTACACCTATAAAGTTCTTGTTCCTTTTCTTCCCTCAAGGGGGGAAGAAAGCTCTCCGAATGGGCCGATATGCAGCCATCACTCACGACATGGGTGAGGATACAACTTGAACATCCTCAGGTTCTACAGCCTTTGAGTACAGATGAAGTCACATAGCAATAATGCCTGGATTCTACTGTCCATAATTGTTTACACTTAATCATGCTGGACTGTAGTGCCCTGCAAAACTCCCCTCTGCATTCCTGGCAGTTTCCAGGGCTGTCTTGCGTTTTACAGATTGCATCAGTGTCCCCTAGGAAGGGTCCCTCTGGGCCTCTGTGGTAGTTTACTTGCACACTTGGTGTGCTCAGCTGGACTTCCTCCAGGGCTCTGTTGTTTCCTTCACTGTTCCTTCCTGCCAGAGATAGCCCTACCTGGTCCAGAGGCTGCCTCTGAATTTTCTTTTGGCTTTCCCCTCTAATCCCACCTCATGAGAGCAGATAAAAAAGCTTAGTTAACAAGATTGGGTGGAATCACATATCTTCAATTCCCTGCTTCTGTTCAGGTCACAAGAACCCTTTCTTCCTTTTTAGTCTAATACAAAAAGTCAGAACCCCAGATTAGGTGAATTGGAATATCACAAACAATTCGTAAACATCTACTTTGTGCTCTGCACCATGTTAGGTACTACTTCCCCCCATCATTTCATCGAATTCCTATAACCTTGTTATGTTGTATATTATTGTTATCCCCATTTTAGAGATAAGAAAAGTGAGGCTCAGAGCAGATAAGAAATTCAAAAATCAAAGATCACAGTGCTGTTTAAGGGCAGAGTTAGGATTTGGCTGCATGGTTCATGTTCACTCTCCTGAACACTGCTTCCCACCCTAGAAAGCCAGTTATGTGTACCATCATCTTAGCAAAACACAGTGCAGTTTTTGAGAAGAAAAATGGCTCTAAAAAGACACAAATAGCCCAATTTTTCTATAAACCTAAAAGTACTCGAAAATAAGGGCTATCAATTTGAAAAAAACATAAGTGTTTTTTATCTAAAGCAGATTAAGTGATGTGTTTCTACACCATCACCACCAGTCTTATTTTAGATATTCACAAAAATAGTTAGTTAAGTGACAAAATTCATATGAAAGTGCTTGGAAGGCACCATATTATTATGTGATTATTATAGCATGAGAATGAGGGAAGAGCAACCTTTTCTACATGAAATTTACATTATCCTGATCATCTGATGAAGACTTGTAGGTCGATGGGATAATTTGTACAGAATTGAGAATCCTTTACCTGTTAGATGAATAAACATAAACTCAGACTTTGTGGCTGCTAAAGTGACACTTTTCATCAGCACTAAATTGCCTTAAAAGATTCTTTCTGAGGAATTTAATATTTTGTAGAAGATCTTTTATTCTTGTTCCAGAAGCCAAAACCCTTGAGTTGCTGTTCTGTTGAATGAAATATAATATGAGAGAATTAATCTTGCAATAATTCCTGTAACTGTGACTTGGGAAAGAGAAGGGAGTGGAGCTTCACAGACAGCTTACAACCACAGGGGATGGGGTGCGGGGGAGGGAGGTGCCCGTGCAGAAGCCGAGGTAGTGGAAGGCAATCTCTGGCCACAATAAGGAATGGTGAGGTAGGGCCCAATATTGATGATTTGGTTTCCTCGCTAACTGATAACTGTTACGGAGGATGTTGGTTCACCTTTCTATGTAAACTGTTGTAGTTTTACTTTCTATTTGACTTTCTTTGGAATGGAATGGGAAGGAATGAGGAATATCTACAGTTTAGAGCTTCTAAAGGGCTGTCTAAGGACGTGTCCTTTCTAATTCTTAAAACAAGATAGCTTACTAAGTTATTTATTATTTTTTAAAGCAGATGGAACATATGATTTAAAGAATAAGTGACTCAGAGGTGCTGTGGAAACCCAGGAATCCTGAGGCTGAATCTCTCCCTCCAGAGACCAACAACTCCTTCATGAACATAGAAGAACTTTTCCTCCTGACATTCTTGGCTTCGATGGGTGCCAGACACCACGTTGAATGAATGCAGGTATGGTAAATTATTAGTATTTTTCAACAGGCACTTCAGAAATATGACTAAAAATGGGAAAAACAAAAATCACTAAAAATGGCGTATCTTCATCCAATGTTTCAATCTTCTGTCAGTATAACCCCACTATTCTCTTAATCTCCTATATAAAAAAAATTACCATTGACAGCAGCCTCTCCTTGTTTTGCCCTATGTTATTGGTCTTAGCTGCTGCCATGGAGGGTGTGTGGTAAGTAGCAATGCCGTCAAGGGCTTTCAGTTCAACTATTACCAAGATGATGCTTACTGTGTTATGGTACTATTACTACTACATATTTCCTTTAATTGCTTTTGTACCAAGAAGAACATGCATATTACTGGAATAAATACTCTTGGATTAGGAATTTCTGGACTTTAAGGAAGAGAGATGATACTCTGTGGAAATTAGAATTGATGCTATATCTACAGCTTTTCCTTCTGTGTAGAAAACCAGTTTTGATCAATAGTTTTGACACATCTACAAAAATGGTGGAGATAAAATTACTTCTGACACTGTGGTTTTCTAATGCTGGTTTAGAACCAACATAATAAAAGAAATGTTGAATGCCCAGCTTAGTAGCAATTCAAATGGATCCCACAAGAACAGGAAACCAAGTGGAAATTCAAATATAAGCTGTGCCCTAAAGTTGCCATCAATAATCCCTGAAACGAAAACAATGAAATTAGAATATTGTTTGGGTTGCCCTCCCACCTGATAAGTGAACAAGGAATCAGCCTATTTTCATCATTTCCAGTTCAAAAGCTAATGAGGTGGAGAAAGTCCAACAGAAACTGGGCAGTGACGTTTGCTCCTTTGTCAATGACAAAATCATGTAGCAATTTCCTGGCCTGTAAAAACATCCCAATAAATCTCCTCTGTATACCATTGGGAAGAAGTTTTGTGGAGCTGGGTGGACTTCAGAAGGCTGCTAACCTTGAGCGGCTTTGCTATTATCCTCCTCTTATTGCTCAATGGAAAATTCAGCAGAATCACCAAGAAACAGGAGACTAGGTTCAGGGCCATAAATCTCTAGTAGATGCTCACTGACATCCACGGTGCTCTGTGGAGTGAGTTTAACAAGGTCACTCTTGCCGAGTTTCCTTTGAGTTGGCGGCTACAGCTTACTGTCAGGCCCAGAGCCAGGTTCTTAATCATCGAGAAAACCCAAGGGTGGGGGTGGGAAGACCATGAAAGGTAACTTTTAGGCCTGGTCTCGGTGTGGGATGGAAGCCCCACACAGAATGGCAGCTGAGTTCCTCTTTTGCACCTACTAAGGTAGCCTTACTGCTCAGTCTTCGGGGGGACTTCCCATCAGTCATTAAATCAAATGAAAACTCTTGGCCACTGTCTTGAGAGTCTTCTCATTCTGCTTCACACTTGAGCATATCTTTGAGTCACTCTTGGATTTAGCCACATGTTTTTTTCTTGATATCTACATCTGGCCCTCTCCCTTCTAAAGCTTTGTCACCCATTGATGGAATGACTGAGTTCCTTTCTTTTAATATTTTTAGAGGTGAGAAAATACCAAAGAATAGGGATATTAGAGGCCAGAGGCAGATTTGAGAGTACCAGCAGTGGGAGAGAAGTTGAGAATCCAGGCAGGCATTGTAATTCTCAGGCAATGTAATTCTCATTGTAGGTGATAAAACATTGTAATTCTACAATTCCAGGCAATGTAATTCTCATTGTAAGGTGATAAAACTCAGACTTTGAGAAATTACATGACCTCACCCAGTAAGTTTGAATTCAAGTGTTATGATCATCAACTCTATACTGTATATTTTATGCCAGGGTCAGCAGCTTCTTGTTTACAGGCCCAGACTATATATATTTTAGGCTGTGTGGGCTACATAGTCTCTGTCATAACCATTCATCTCTGCCATTGCAGTGTGAAAACATATGGAAACCGTATATAAGCAAATGGGCATGGCTGTGCTCTAATAAAGTCCTATTTGCAAAAACAGGTGATGGATTAGATTTGGCCCATGGGCCATAGTTTGTGGACCCTGTCCTATGCCATAGAGCTATAACTGACCTATGTTAGGAATAAGGATTCATAGACTATGACATACTTTTATACATTTTAATTCTCAGAATGTATATATTAAGTAATAGAGTATAAAGTAGTAATTTTCAACTGGTGTGACACAAATATTTTTAAAGATCTTTAATTAAATTATTTTCAAAAGATGTTCAAAGCACAGTGTGTTCTTTTTCTTTCTTTTTTTTTTTTTTGATTAGCAGAATTTAAGTGAGCCATGGAAGTTTAACTATAGGTTAAGTGTGCCATGAGTTTAAAAAAAAAAAAAGGTTAACAAATGGCATAAAGGAATACAAGATAACCTAATGTGATCCATATAACAAGGAAACAACACAGGGAATCCATCAGTGTGGCAAGAGTTCAAGGGATACTCACGGTAAAGGAGGTGGATGACACCATGTAGTTGATTTTCCAGGTACCTGTGCAGTGTGATTGCCTTGGGTCCCCCTGGCTCTTTTTTAGCTCTCTACCTTTCTGGTCATGCCTCCCCTGAGATATAAGCCCTGCATTTTCTATTCTGAACATTTCTCCTAGATCCTATCATCTCTCTTCTGATATGACATATATCCCAGACCCTGCTTCCTAAAGAGAAGATGCAGGCTCTGCCCTGAGGTCAGACTAGGAAGCCCTGGCAGGGAAGAGGAGCTCAGAGACTTGATAGGAATAGGTCTTTGTGGTTTCCACCCACTCCTGGCTCTAGCCCAGTGACCTTATTATTTGGTAGCATATTTCTGTTTACCTGGCAGGTAACCTTGCCAGTAAGGCAAGAAGAGAAAATAGGAGAAAATCTATCAACAAAACACATTCTTTGAACATTGTAAATTTCTATTTATTCTCAGAAAAATGGACTTCTTAGTAGGCCCCAGGAATCTCAAACTCCTTCTTGTGGTCTGTGTATTCACCTGGGGTGTTTTCCCATCACTCTTCTCCCTCCCTTGCCACCATCTCTAAAGCCTAACTCAGCAGCTCTTTTTTCCCCCATATGGTCTTTCTTTAGTGTGACCAACTCAGCAGCTTTATGGAGTTGCTGCTTCCTTCATGGAGCTGTGTCTGTTTGGTCTTGTACTGCCCATACTGCTCATTTAGTATTTTATTTTATGCTTGCCCATGTGAATTAATTTCTCCTGTGTGTCTTGTTCTGCGGAGTCAATTCAGCTACTTGAAGGCATTGGCTGTGTCTTCCAGCACAGTCCTAGATTTGTTCTATGAACACCTCTTATGTGGGCTGAATCCATAATTATGATTTTTCAATGGAACTTTAACATGGAGGTTCTTTTCTCTCAGTTCCTTACGGTCTCCCTACTGTTAGAACCCTTGTTTGGCTAGCTCTGTTGGTTTGTTGCTTTTCTTTTTTCCCTCAGGACCTGAGATTAGTTCCCTATGAGGCAAGTTGGAATAGATGAGTGATAACACATGTAAAATTATCACTCTCTATTTGTCCTTAGCCATTGTCCTTGGTCAAGTCTAATTAGTATTCTAAAATCTGTGAGAGCAAAGATGGTGCCTGTTTTTGGTCATTATTATATTTCCTCCATTTAACAAGTATCTGGCACATTATAGATGTGAAATAATTATGGATTGTATAAAAGAATGTGAGGATGAATATTATCTTGATCTGGTCCTGAGTGAATCCCTTGTCCTGTGGGAAAGGGGCTGTTTGTCAAGAAGTGAAGAAGTAGCCTTAGTTGTCACTCCTTGTCAGAGCATCTCAGGCTCTTGATGTTCTCATTTCACATAAGGCCTGTTAGACTTTGTGTAAGTGGAATGTTTGACAGCCCACATCAATGTACCAAATGCCCATGGATCAGAAGCATTCTCCCAACAGGTGATGAACAGGTATAAAAAAATTGCCATTTTCTGAGACAGCATCACCTAATCTAACCTACCAGAGCTTGCCTTATGCTTCTTCATAGTGTAGTGAGACATACTTCTTGTCTTGACCTGTCAAAAATTTTGAAATCCCTCCACAGAGTGGGTCACACATGCAGTGAGTGCTCGGTGGTGAGACCATATCTGCAGTTTTGTTTTTTAGGGTAAAACCTGATTTAAAGACCCAAATGATGAGCACCCCTAAGTTGAAAATATGAAATCTGAAATGCTCCCTAATCCAAAATTTTTGAGTACTGACATGAAGCCATGGTGGAAAATTGCACACCTGACCTCATGTAACAGTTTGTGGTCAAAATATAGATGCACAACACAGTTTATTCAGTGTCTACTAGTATTCTGGTGAGGCTAGTGTGCAGCTTACCCTGAACACATTATTTTTTCACTGTTTTACTGTTCACTAATGTGAGAATAAGCATAGCTTATTAGTAGAGCATGAATTAGGAGTCAGGAATGATTGTGATGCCAATCACAGATTGTCCACATGGGTGGCTGAGATAGTGGCACCTTTGGTTTCTGATGGTTCAAAGTACACCAACTTCATTTCATGCATGAAGTTATTTCAAAAAATTATATAATTTTACCACCCAGCTATATAAGGTGTATGTAAAACACAAATGAATTTCATATTTAGACATGGGTCTCATCCTCAAGATATCTCATTATGTAATTGCAAATATTCCAACATTTAAAAAGATCAGAAATCCAAAACACTTCTGATCCCAAGCATTTTGGATAAGGAATACTCGTCTTGCATATATAAATTCGATTATACATGTTCTAAAATAGCTTATTTTCCTGAATGATATTTTAATATGTATAAAAGCTTTTTCCTTTTGGGGGCATTCTGTAATATGCATTGTACACTAAAGAAAAGGTTGGGTTTTGTTTATACAATTGGCCTTGTGCATATTTACCGCATGGTGGCAGTATAGCAGCCCCTGCTTATCAGGGACATAGATACCTTGTATGTGATAATAGTGGGAAGGTATTTTTCCACTCAAGTTTCTATAGTCCAAAATCATGTCCATATGTCCTAATCTGTGGCAAAGTAGATTTTGTGATAAGCACATATACTACACATAAGTCCAAATTCTTTCACACTCATAAAAACTCTCACAGAACAAATATTCTGTATGTTTTGTCTAGTACTTCATTAATCATTATGTGTGAATCATTTGTATTTATTATTAAGCACTGCCTTGGATGAGTAGGCAAAATCAATTTTGAAACTTAATAGTGTGACTTTCAAAGCAGTGTGCAAAGAATAACATATTTCAGGCTTGGCATCGCTATTGCAGACATGCTACCTCAGTAGTTCTCAGCTGGAACAGGGAGAATGTCGGGAAGGAAGGTCTACAAGAGGCTAGAGGGGAAGGGTAGCTGGAAAAGGGAGAACTTCGGGAAGGAAGATCTACATGAGGCTAGAGGGGAAAGGTGCATGGGTGGGTTGTCAGCCATCACCTTTTGGTTACAAACCTTTACTGAACACTAATTGATCATTACTTTATTGTGTAAAAGCTTGTCTCAGATTTTGAAGAGCTTATGATACAAAGGTATAGATAACAGAGGAAAAAAATGCAGCAAATACAAAAGAAGACAAGTCTGAGTGGAAGGAGGGAAATAATATTAATTTTATATGTTTTTTTCAAGAGATCAGAGAAGAGAGTAGAAATAGGCAGAATGGAATAGGCAAAAGATCATGGGAATAATAATAATAATGTGACCCAGGTTCTTGTCTCAACTCTGCCCTTCACATTCTGGGCCATCTCAGTTTTCTTGTGTGTAGAGGAAGCACTGGGTCTTGGTCTTGGTCTTGGAAGCATCAACAGAAGTATGTTCTGCCAACAGGTGATATTAAAGGCTACCCTTCAACAAAGATGTGTGTTGAAATAAGTGAGGAAAGAATATTATCACATTGCATCTTATCCTCTTTTCCTCCCCCTCAGACAGTCATGATGTATGTTAGCACGTAAGGGTCTGAGCAGCCTAAGCAACTAGTATCACTTTGTTTGATATAACATTTCAAATAATTTAAACATGGAACACAATTTATCCCTCTACTTCACTCTATGAAATACCAGTTAACATTCTGTATTCATAGTAGGAATGACTCTTGATACATAACTTGGGAACCATTGAATTAAGAGGACTTTAAAGTCTGTTCCAGCTCTAGGAATCTGGATCAGAAGCTCCAGGAAGACAGGAAACTATGTCTATCTTTTCTTTTTTTTACTTTATCCCAGTGTTTAGCATAGAGTAAGGGATGTTTGGATTTTGCAAAGCAATAATGTTTGCAAAATCAAGGCATGAACTATGGTAGTATAGGTTTTTCTCCTTTGCACTGCTTCTAGGAAGCATAGCCTATGTTTATCCCGCTTATGAAGTTGTATACATTTCAAATTTTAGCAACTCCAGGTAGAAAAAGGAGACAAAGACAAATTTTTAAAAAAAACAAAAACCATAGGGAAATTATGCTGAGTCTTTCTTGGCAATGTAAAAGTGTGTTGTCTTGAAGATATTTGACCCTTATAGGATTGCTTTTCTACTTCCTCCTTAGTTTTCATAAGTTGAATTTTTATCCAGATCCATCTAGGAAAAAAACAAAATTAGATGGAAGAAAATGATGGATAACTCCATTCTGAACATCAAAAAGAAAGGAAGAATCCTAGAATGGGGGAGAAGTGGAGGTTTTTAAAGGACCAAGAGGCTCATGGTAGTAGCGGACGAAGAGAGAGATCCTACAGAAATGGGAGGAGTGCTGAAGGATGGGCAGATAGTGACCAAGTGTGTGACTCCAAACATCATGAAAGACGTTTCAGATCCCCAGTAAACCCTATGGAGGCTCCAGTGGGTATCCTGAATCAGAAGTAAAGAACTCAGAGGTGTATTCTACCAGATTCTGGATATGAAAGTATTCAGTTAAAAGGCAAACTTTTCTCAGAGTACATTCTAGTAAGGGCTTAAGAAGGAAGGGACAAAGTGCTGAAACATCAGTTCCACTAATAGGACAAGAATTAGGGAATGAAATTTCAGGCTTCACCTACCTAATGATATCAGTTGCCTAGCTATGACCTTTGGTTAAGGCAAATTCTGAAAGATGTGTCTGCTAAAATGCAATGTATGAGCAAAGGAAAATGACACATTTACCCATTAGTGGTCTTATTCACATCTCAGGAGACAGGGTCCTAGGAAACAGAACACTGGACTGGTAAATTTTATCGGAGAAAGGGAAGCTGAAAAATGGTGGGTGGTGGACAGCACTGCAGAGGCCTGGGGAGTTAGGTCTGCAGGAGCCAAGAGCTTAAGGGGGACCCCAAATATAAAATGTAGGAGACACCCAAGGTATGTTTTATCCACTTTACAATTTTGTTCATAGCAGAGATAAAAAGAGACAATATCAAGCTGAAAATAAAAAATCTTGGAAGACAGCCCAGGTCTTCCCATTTCTGCTTTATATCAACTGTCCTGGTCCTATTAAGTTATTTGCATCTAAAAATGAAGTTTCAATGTTTATAATTATTTAATATTTGTGCACCAATTTGTATACTTTGTATTAAATACATGTATAAATATATTTATAATTATTTAAAGTTAAGTGAAATAAAATCCAAGTTTTAAGGTTATTCCTGTATTTATTCATTCTTCTTCACTTGCATTCCAATGTGATTTCTTTTTTTTTTGCAGTTTGGCTCCGGCTGGGTTTGAACCTGCTACCCTTGGTATATAGGGCCAGTGCCCCACTCACTGAGCCACAGACACTGTCCCCAATGTGATTTCTTAATAAGAAGAAAAAGGAATGAGGTTTCAGTTGGCATTCTGGAATTAGTAGCCTGTAGTATTTCCATCAAAAATTTTAGTGGACCCTACTACTTATGTGGAGTTAATAACTGTACTAATTATAAATTATGCCACTGTTTGACTTTTCTCTGTCCTATATTATTTTGTGTTTCTCAACCACGTTTGTGCTCACACATACTTGTCCTGTGTGTGAATGTGACCAGGCATGTGTGTAATGTGCAAAGAAGATTGCTAACTGGGGGTAGGGTCCATCTCTCCAGCATTCAGATAGAACAACCCTGCAGACTTAAAATGAAACAAGTCCTTTAGATCTGTGGAGGCCATTTTTATTGAATTTTTGATTGACATATATGTTTTCAATTGTACATATTTATGGAGTACAAAAATGATGTTTTGATGCATATAATGTATAGTGGTCAGATTGGGGTAATTAGCATATCAATCATCTCAAACATTTGTCATTTCTTTGTGTTGGGAACATTCAATATTCTCCTTCTAGCTAGTGAGACTTTGTACTATTCTTGTTAACTATAGTCATCCTACCATGTAAAGCACACTAGAACTTACTCCTCTGACTTAGCTATAATTTTGCTTCCTTCAACAAATCTCTTTCTGTCCCCTACTTCCCCCTACCCTTCCCAGCCTTAAGGATCCTCCATTATACTTTTTACTTGCATGAGATCTTTTTTTTTCTTTTTCATAGCTTCCACATATGAGTAAGAATGCTCAATGTTTAACTTTCTCTTCTTGGCTTATTACACTTAACTATAATGTCCTCCAGTTTCATCCATGTTGCCACAAATGACCAAAAAGAATTTCATTCCTTTGAATGAATAGTATTGGGCATGTATATACCACACTTTCCTTATCCAGTCATCTGTGGTTGGACACCTACATTGATTCCAGATCTTAGCTATTGTAAACAGTGCTGCAAGAAACACAGGGTGCAGTTGTCTCTTTGATACACTGATTTCTTTCCCTTTGGATAAATGCCCAGTAGTGGGATTGTTGGATGATATGGCAGTTCCATTTGTAGTGTTTTGAGGAAACTTCATACTGTTCTCCATAGTGACTGTACTAGTTTACATTCCCACAAAAAGTGTATAAGAAAAGAATTCCCTTTTCTCTTCAGTCTCACCAGCATTTGTTACTTTTTGTCTTTTTGATACCAGTTGATACCTCATTGTGGTTTGGGTTGGCATTTCCTCGATGATTGGTGATGTTGAGCATTTTTTTCATATATTTGTTGGAGATTTGTATGTCTTCTTTTGAGAAATGTCTGTTCAGATCATTTGTCCATTTTTTAATTGGCCTTTTTTTTTTTTTTGCTGCTGAGATGTTTGAGTTCTTTCTATATTTTGGATATTAATGTCCTGTCAGATGGATAGTTTGCATATGTGTTCCTCATTCTGCAGACTGTCTTTTCACTTTGCTGTTTACTCCCTTTGCTGTGCACAAGCTTTTCAGTTTGCCATAATCCCACTTGTTTACTTTTGCTTTTGTTGTCTATACTTTTGAGGTTTTATTCATAAATTTTTTTCCCAGACCAATCTCTTCAAGCATTTCCCCTTATGTTTCTTCTAGTAGTTTTATAGGTATAGGTCTTACATTTAGGTCTTTGAATCAATTTTGAATTGTTTTTTTTGTGTAAGGCGAGAGGTGGGAGTCTAGTTTCATTTTCTGGCTATTGGTATCCAATATCCCCAGCACCATTTATTAAAGATAATATTTTTTCCTCAGTGAGTATTCTTGGCACCTTTGCCAAAAATTGATTGGTTATAGATGCATGGATTAATTTCTATGTTCTCTATTTTGTTCCATTGGTCTATTTGTCTGTTTTTATGTCAGTACCAAAATGTTTGCATTACTACAGTTTTGTAGTATGTGTGAAGTCTGGTCATGTGATATAGGAACCATTTTTAAAGCCACACAAGTTTGCAAGAGTACTTTGTTAAAAAAAAATTTCCTTCTATTTTGATACAATTTGGTTTACATCCTTGTTATTACATAGTTTGGGCTAATTTTCCTAAGTTACTGCAACCTAGGAAAATAAATATTTCAAAAACCCACCCCAAATTCCCATATAATTCCTGACATGTGGTAATTTCCATTATAGAAAGAGAAACTAATAAGGTTTCAGAGGATTAATAGAGTATTAACTAGTCTATATTCTTAATGTCAAGGTAAAGTATTCATTTTTACTGAACAGGAAATGACTCTTCTCAAAGTATTTATTTCATCTGCTTATTACAATTTGCCTTTAGGCAAAAAACTATTAGTTTGGGTGAAAGGACATGATTTATACTAGTGTCACTGGTGACCCTGAAAGTTTAAATGTTATGCCAACTCTTCAACATTCAAAGTAGAAAGAAATTCAAGCATCACATTAATTTTCCTTAAGGAGGATTAATAGTGTTTTTGGATTCCAATGTCAGCTTCCATCTTAGCAAAATATCTGAAAAGCAAGAAGTACCCATATGTCGGCATGTTGAACTGTTCCAATGATATTTTTGGCATTTTGGGTGATAGGTATGTGCCATATTGTACAAAGAAATGTTCTATTTCAGGTTCCTGTATAAGTCCTCAGCTAAGTGATTTAATCTGACAGATAACAATCTTTTTTAAGCCATGTAGGGAAGATGCAGCACCCTCTGTATGGTGTGGTAGACAGAATAAAGCCCTCCACCGGTGTCCATGTCTTAATCCCCAGGCCTGGGAACCTGGGGATTACTTGACATGGAAACAAGGGACTTTGCAAATGTAATTAAGGAACTTGAGATGGAGAGATTTTTCTGAATTATGTAGGTGGGTTTAACATAATCACAAGAATTTTGTAAGTGGTAGGCAAAAGGGTCAAAATCAAGAAAAGGAAGTGTGACAACTGAAGCAGAGGTTGGAGTGATATACTTTGAAGATGTGGAAGAGGCCACATGGAAAGGAATATGGGTGGAGGTCCTGAGAAGCTGGAAAAGGTAGGAAACAGATTCTTACCTGGAGCCTGCAGAAGGAATTTAGCCCTGACAACACTTTGTTTATAGCTCAGCGAGTCCCATTTTTTGATTTCTGACTTCCATACCTATGAGATGATAAGCTCGTGGCATTTTCAGCTATCTGTTACCACAGTAATTGGAAATTAGTACTTATGTGACCCGAAATTCCTTTCTTTTCAGAGAAAACTCCTAAGAGTTAATAGGGTGAAGTGGAAAGAGAAGTTAGAGTTAAACAGGTCCTTGTTCAAATTTTGATTTTGCCACTTCCTGTCTGAGTGTTCTTG
Organism: Arctocebus calabarensis; assembly: GCA_963573935.1. Classification (NCBI taxonomy): domain Eukaryota; kingdom Metazoa; phylum Chordata; class Mammalia; order Primates; family Lorisidae; genus Arctocebus; species Arctocebus calabarensis. The sequence continues at coordinate 17,315 of CAUYON010044960.1, forward strand.
AGTAAGTTATATATTCTTTGACCCTAAATTTCTTTATCAGGAAAAGGGGTTGTGGTGAAATTTAAATATAAGATATGTAAAATGCCCAGAGCCATGCCTGGATAAATATATACATTCGAGATAGACCTTCAAGAAACGTCACTCCCATTCTCCACCAGATAGCCGAAGATCTGTGGCATAAAAATGGTCTACCTGGAGGTTTCTACTGTGTACTAGGAGCACCTGGTACCATCTGGGAAGATGCCCATCCTTATCTCTTAGCATGAGTAAAGCAAAAAGACTAGCTCAGAGGCTGTGTCCATACCTGTAAGCTGAGAGCTGAGATGTGTTCCCTGGGGTAGGGTTTGTCACATCCTGTGAACTTCTAACCTTTCCTGTCTGTGACACAAGGACAGCACCATCTCTCTCCCAGTGGCACTGGTGAAAATCCCAGGTGTTCACAAATGGGGTGCAATTATTCTCAGTAGCAGCTACCTGGGTTTTGAAGATTAAATCTCTGGACTTGTGGACTCTGGCACTCAGTGTAAGCTTATCTGGCTGTCAGTCCAGGCTGCTTTGCTGGTTCAGAACTAGTAGATAAGGGGCCCACATTTCCAGGCATGGGCTCAGCTGATCTAGAGAACATGTACTGTTTTATGAAGCTGTTTCCACTACAGAATATGTGATGAACCCCCTAAAGGCAGCATTTGGTTAGAAGAAAAACAGGTTTGAAGGGATCACACTTAAGAAATAAAGATAGTTTTCCCCTTCATACTTGAAATCTTCTAATATGAGGTGAGGCATATGGACAAATCTTTGTTGCCAAATCTTTTCAGGACATCCATTAAAGTTTGTTCCTTTCTAGTATGTGGATTTTCTAGTTTCTTATTCCTGAACATGAAAGTTGAACTATTACTCTAGACAAATGCAAGAGCCCCACATTCAGATTTCAAAGAGGGAAAAGGACCTTAAATTTAGGGTGAGCTCCAAGGACTTTCCTAAATGGTAGCTGATACTCAGACTGGTTGAAGTAGGCATGTGAAGTGCTCAGCACTGGCAATAAGTATTCAATATCAGCCTTAAAAATTTGTCATTTCCACAGCATTTTCGTATATTTTATTCAGTCTTCCTAATAAGTCCATAAAGCTTCCCTTCACAAATGAAGAAACTAAAACTTAGGGAACTTCTGTTTTGGCCCAACTACATAGCCAGTCAAATGTCAGAGCTCGTGTACTCCTCTCATTGATCACTGCTGCCTGTCTGAGTCAGGGAAACTTGTTACCAGTAGCGGTTATGAAGAAAAAGCAGATGGGAGGGATATGGCAATACAGATTCCATACTAAAGACCGAGAAGGAGGAATCTTCTGCAATAGGATGCATAGAGGTATATGGTAAAGACTCCAGGTTCTGTTTTCTATTTTCTTCAGTTTTAGTGAGCAGATCTAGAACTGAGAACATTTCTAAGACCTTTATAAATTCCCAGCAATTTTTTTTTTTAACAGGGTCTTGCTCTGTCACCCAGGCTGGAGTGCAGTGTCAATCATACTCACCGCAAACTTAAGCAATCCTTCCACCCCAGCCTCCTGAGTAGCTGGGACTATAGCTATGCTCCAGCTAATGAAAAAGAAATTTTCTTGTAGAAATGAGATCTCATTATGTTGCACAAATTGATCTTAAGCTCCTGGCCTCAAGCAATCCTCCTGCCTGGGCTTCCAAAAGTGCTGGGATAACAGATGAGAACCACTGTATTGGCTTCCAGCTGTCTTCATATTTAATCATTGGAGGCATGAGCATTAGGATTAAGGTTGGGTATGGTGGCTGATGCCTATAATCACAGCACTCTGGGAGCCTGAGATGAGTGGATCATTTGAGCTCATAGTATGAGACCAGCCTGAGCAAGAGCAAGACCCTTCTCTGAACTCTAGCCAGGTGTTGTGGTGAGTTCCTGTAGACCCAGCTACTTGGGACTTGGGAGACTTAGGCAAGAGAATCATTTGAGCCCAGAAGTTTGAGTTTGCTGTGAGCTATGACACCATGGCACCCTACCAAGGGCAAGAAAGTGAGACTCTGTCCAAAGAAAAAAAAAAAAAGGCAGGACGTGTGTGTATGTTAGGATTAGAAATTAGAGAAAACTAATCTTGTTGGTTAGTTGATATTTTGAGTAGTTTTTACATATTGTTATTTCCCATTATCAAAGTTATATTATTATATTATCAAAAATTTGGAAAATGAGGTAGGACCTATAATATGGGTGAAAATATAGGTGATTTTATTTTCTTGACATAATCTCTATTATCATCTCAAAGCATTTGAGATCCTCTCCCCACAGCAACCCCCTCCTTTTTTCTTTTGTTTTTTTTTTAACAGTGAGTGAGTCTGTCATGATTTTAAATTCAGCTTTATTCTCTTTTGGAGGTGTTTTTGTACAGCAGCGACAGGGGAGATTATCTTTATTGGTTTGGGAGGAGTTTGTGTTCATGTTAACATACTAATATGTGTAAATATACAGGGCAAGTTAATTCAAGTGTGGACAGCCTCATGGTACAATTAGAAAAAGGCATCAGGAGACTCCTGTGGGGTGAGAAACAATGAAAAGGGGGCTCTCCTGGAGTTAGCTCAAGACCATTTTCAAAGACAGGCATGAACTCCATCCACATAGGTGATAACATGATAAGACAAGAAACTGTGAGCCCAGGATACAAAAGAGAAAGAATATGAGGAAAAGGAGTTGTAGAATTTACTCTGATTCCTGAAAGAAAAGAAAATATGAGGTAATGCTTTTAAGTCAAGGAAAGCCACAGAATGTAGGGAAGGCATTTGTTCATGCACTTATTCATACAAAAATTTTGAATACCTGTGGTGTGATGAGCATGTCCCCAGGGTCTTCTTTTCTGGAGAAAATGGCAGCAGTCTCCAACTACAGGGAAGGCATCTGGTTGAGGAGGCTCTACAAAGCCACTCAGTGGATGGAGAACACTTAAACAGCAACCTGTGTAGACACTCAGAAAAACCTGGTGTCATCTGTGCTGTGGCCATGAAAGGAAAAGGTGGATGAAAGTCAGGGGAGGGTAAGTTGCAAATGTGCTCACAATTTGCCTAAGGTGTCTTATGTGTGGAGTTCACATAAGCTAAATATCTCAGAAAAATATCTTGCTGTTAGTGATGCTGGGAAAGAGGTCTCTTGTCAGTATCCTTCAGTGATAGCTACCTGAGAGAGAGCTTGAGTTTTGCCCTTGTCTAGACTTGTGACCAAATGAGTCCTAGTGAGTAAACCTGTATTCACTAAAGGGAGAATTCTCATTCCTCATGCTAACAGCCTGCTAATTATGATCTAATGGATGTGACATTAGCAGAAGGCCAGACATGTTTAAGGAGCTCAGAATTTGGAGGCCCATAGGTAGCTTTCTATGTACTTCAGCAGCAGAGATGATTACATGTTTCATTTGTAAGACCCTTTGTCAATGTTCAATTATGGTGTTGAGGAGAAGAGTCAACACACCTAGAAATATGGGTTGTTCAATTCAGTAAATAACTTACTGAATTGAATTGAGGCAGAATAGAAGAGCTCCCAGGTGCCTTTCTTCTCCAAATGACTTTTTTTATACCTAGTAACTGAATACTTGAGTTGACATCATGCCAAGGTTCAACTGTTAGTCATATATTTTCTAGAAAAATGACACTAATTCCCCCTTTAGATTTCAAAGACAGAAAAGGATCTTGAATTTGGGATAGGGCCCTAAGGACCTCCTTAAGTAATGCTGACAAGTCTCCAGATGGGTTAAGGATGTTCTGGATCTTAGGAACTGAGAAGTCTAGCCCCAGAACTGTGCGCACACACTACCAAATCTTATGAGATCATTTGGTGACAATATATATTTTTTATGTTCTTAAGATGTCTCCTTGGGTGGCCAGAATATTAGATATCAACTATAGGCTGGGATTGAGATTGACTAATAAAAACTCCATGGCTTCCATATTAAAACAGAAATTGAAGTCAAAATAAGATCTATTTCCCCTAGTCTTATTCATCCCCTGCCCCCTACTTATACATTTTCATTGCACTCATGGTTCTTAGTCCTATTTACATCTTGTCTTCAAGGACAGTGGGATTTGAAGGCTTGTGCTTATCCATATTCTATACGTTGGCATGGATGTTTCCAGGAGCTTATATTAGATTTGGATCTTCTTACAAATATGGCCAGGTATCTGTGGGTCTGCAATGGTCTTTCAAGATCTCAGGGAAAAAGGAATAATGCTGATATGAAGATTACTCATCTCCCCCATCCACCCACACATCTCTACCCATTGACTGAATGATTTGCAAGTGAGCTATGAAGAAAACTTCCCCCATCAGAGCCCTTAAACTATATATGAAGATATTTTGCAAGAACAGCAGAACAGGAACAAGTTCAAAAGGACAGAGGAAAAATGCTCCAAATCTGTGGCAAACAGGATTTTACTGAAATTTATAGGATTCCTTGGATATGTCTTTGATTCATGCACTGATTTCCCAACACTTTGAAACTATTTCAAGTGGTATTAAAAGAAATGAAAAAATTTCTCTGTAATGAAAAATAAAAAATGTCTACTTTTATAGACAAGTTGAAAAATGACTATTGCTTAAGTTTGTTTTCTTAAGCTGAGTGTTTTTTTTTTTTTTGATTGAGGGACGGTTATAAGAAACTACATTCTCTCTCTCCCTTTCTCTCACCTCTCTCTCATCCCCCTTCTTTTCTCCTTTCTCTCTCTTTCCTCTCTCTTGCCTCTTTCTCTCTCTCAATTGCAAATGAAAAACACACTTTGTGATTTAGCCAAAGGAAGTTAAAATGAGTCTTTAGGGAGAGGAAGTAGTGCAACCGGTTATCATGTTAATCTTCCACTGTAAGAGTTGGGCTTAGAGCCAGATTAGCTGCTTATAGCAAATGAATGGAATTTAAATGGTTAAAAAAAAAACCCTCTCAGTCCTCAGATCTGGTACCTGTAAGCCAGCTTGACATGTTTTCTAGTGTCCTTCTCCTTCACACATACTAAATACTTAAAGTGACTAGAGATAAAAGTTAGGTTATGAGATATGAAATGCCTCCTCATTTATTCCCCTTCAGTAAATGTCTCTGTGTAGCCATGACCATAAATAAGCTAACTCAGAATTCACTTTCTGTGTTAGTTTTTCTGGACAATGCTTTCCTTTTGGTCTCTGCCTCAATTTTCCTTTCTGTTAATGGGAACACTAGCAGGCAAACTGAAGGCGTATTAAGAATACTATATGATGATTTTAGTTTGGTATGGAATAGAGATGTGGGTTACATGGTTGGAATGATCCTTCCCATTTTCCATTTGATTCTAGGCTTAGTTATTGGTTTGAGTATCTTTGAAATTCCTCTTTCATCCTGTCTCCATTTCTTTCTTTGAGCTGTGTTAACTTAGTGATGATAGTGTGAGCATACAATATTTTATGGTTGAGTTACCCTAAGGTGAAAGGCATGATTAGAGAAGAAGAGAGTGAATTGGAGAGCACTAAGAGGTGATCTGGCACACTGTGAGAACAGTAATCCAGGAGTCTAGCAGTTGAATTGATCTCTACCAGTAACCTGAAATGGATCTTTCAGTAGGGGCCTCGATGCCAAGTTGGTTTTCTGAATCTGACAAGATAAAGTTATAGGAAATGACCTCCCAGGTCCTTGAAAGATTCAATTGAATCGACGTTATTTTTCCTTCCAGCATCGTGTCATTTTTTTATTCATTCAGCAGATGTCTACTAAATACTTGCTATGTGTCCACTCTATTCTACCAGGTAGAGATTCCACAATATACAAAACTAACATAATTCTTCTCTTATGAAGCTTAAGTAGTCTAGTGTGTGTAGACAACCAGTATAGAAACAAATATAAAGGATGCCCCAAAAAGTATACACATTTTAAGCAAGGAAAAAACTGTATTACTCAAGTCATATTTAACTTCTGCAATTACAAGAGCTGTTCAGAGTGACTTATATTTTCCTTTTGTTACCAGTGTATATTGAATATTA
>CAUYON010044965.1:0-10723 GCA_963573935.1 Arctocebus calabarensis
AAATGTTTTCATATAGTAAATGAGAAAATATCATGAACGGTATGTCAATCAGGTTGATAAAATATCTCAGATTGCATGTGAAGCCCCCACACTATACCCCATGGTTGAACTAATGTACACAGCTATGATTCAATAAAAAAAAAAAAAGAGGGTCAGCTAAGTACAATTCTTTGCTTGCTACAATCAAATTACTTATTTTTTATAGTGGTATAATTTTTTTTCCTCTGGCAATATTTCTAATCTTTCCTTGCTCTTTCGATATGAACTTTAACTGTTTATGTGTTTGTTTGTTTGTTTTGTGGGTTTTGGCCAGGGCTGTTTGGCATATAGGGCCAGCGCCCTACTCCTTTGAGCCACAAGCGTCGCCCAAGTGTTGTTTTTCTCTTAACATATATGTGATATCTAATTCAATGTTGCTGATTGCTGAATTTTTGCACTGAAGAATGTTTTTTTTTTTTTTTTTTGAGACAGAGCCTCAAGCTGTCACACTGGATAGAGTGCCGTGGCATTGCAGCTCACAGCAACCTCCAATTCCTGGGCTCAAGCGAGTCTCCTGCCTCCGCCTCCCAAGTAGCTGGGACCACAGGCGCCCACCACAACGCCCTGCCATTTTTTGGTTGCAGCCGTCATTGTTGTTTGGCGGGCCCAGGGGCTGGATTCAAACCCGCCAGCTCAGGTGTACGTGGCTGGCGCCCTAGCTCGTTGAGCCACAGGCGCCGAGCCAGCATTCTTGGTGCCTTGTTCAAGAAGATAGGGAGTTAGAGGGTAAAACAGCATGTTGACTACTCTGCTCCCCTCACCACCCTTGGGTGTAGGCAGGGCTGGCCTGCTGGTAGGGCTGAGAAAGCTGATTCTCTTGCTCTGAGGAAATCTAATAGCTGATGTGGCTAGTTCCCCACCACCATAGACATAGGCCTGTGTAGAATGAGCAGACCGTATGGCGTTACTGATTCTTGGTCTGGGCTTACTTCCTTATGCCCACTCCAGTCCCCACCAGAATTTGGTCAGTCAGTGTGAGAAAACTTGACTTTTTAGGCCAGTGGAAATGGGTAAAGATACCTTATAGGTCCAGAGTGAGAAATAGGAGCCACTTTCCTCAGCTGACCAAACCGTTTTCCTGTGGAGTTCTAATCTTACAAGAAATTTATGTTAATGTGCTTCCTATCCATTGTTCTACTATTTCCCAGACAGAGTATATTTTCAGTAGGCAGAAAAATAGGGCTGCTTCAATTATAAATCCTTAACACACAGTTCCAGATTCTTTAAACTAGATATTCTCTGTGGTTACTCTGGCGATGGGTGCTATAGAGATGTGCAGACCCTATTGTGACTTCCCCTTAGTATAGGGATGCCCTGGAGCCCCTGGCTTCATTGTCCACCAAGGCCTGGTAGGTCTGGTTGCCTCTTTCTAGGCACTGAGTGGTGAGATATGCCGTCATCCTCTTTGGGACCAGCGTTGACCTGCCCTGTTAGTCAACAAAAGTAGACCTCACCATAGAACAGTCTTCTAGGGTTGTCATGTCATCTGAGTGAGCCAAGGTGAGTGTATTGGGGACAGGGAGGCAGCAGCTTCTAAATGTTCAAATGGGCCTATGCATTTACTTATTTCTTTGAGTGACAGGATTTTGCTCACTTTTTGCCAAAACTATATGCTGTAGTTTAACTGTTAATACTGCACATATAAATGCAGTGTGGTGTGAGTGCCTCCATGGCTATAGTCTGTTTCCATTTAGCTAGTGTTCATGGTGACACCACACTAATCTCACATGCATGAACCAATGAAGATTATCTAGAGACACAGGAGGAATCACCTAGCATTCAGAATGACTCAGGTTTAGTCTCAACTTGACCATTAACTCTTGGACATAGTAATTGTCTTGATCTTAGTTTCTTTTTCTTTTTTGTTTCTATTTTTGTCTTTCTTTTTTTTTTTTTTTGAGACAGTTTCACTTTATCATCTTCGGTAGAGTGCTGTGGGTCACATAGCGCACAGCAACCTCTAACTCCTGGGCTTAGGCGATTCTCTTGCCTCAGTCTCTCGAGTAGCTGGGAATACAGGCACCCACCACAACACCTGGCTAGTTTTTTGGGTTTTTTTGAAGTTCGGCCAAGGCCGGGTTTAAACCCACCACCCTCAGTATATGGAGCTGGCGTCCTACTCGCTGAGCCACCGGTGCCGCCCTTTTTTTTTTTTTTTTTGAGACGGAGTCTCACTGTGTCACCCTTGGTAGAGTGCTCTGGCATCACAGCTCACAGCAACCTCAAACTCTTGGGTTTAAGCAATTCTCTTGCCTTAGCCTCCTAAGTAACTGGGACTATAGGCGTCCACCACAATGTCTGCCTATTTTTTTGTTGTGGTTGTCATTGTTTAGCGGGCCCAGGCTAGGTTCAAACCCACTAGCCCTGGTGCATGTGGCCGCCACCCTAAACACTGAGTTACAGTTGGCGAGCCTTGATCTTAGTTTCTTCATAGCCAATTGGATATTGCTTGAAAGTAACTTAGCCTGGTGTACCAGACCTTGTGGGCTGTGATCTTGCTTTGTTGTCCATGCTCCATGCAGTATAGTCAGGCCTTTCCTGTATGAACTTGAGAGCCTTTACTTCTACAGGAATGACTTATAAGGCTTTCAGCTGTTTGTAGAGAGAGGAAAGCACCTGGGAGCTGATGGCACGTCTAAGTTTTCCAAAATGGCAATGTAGCAGAACATTCTTTTTTTTGCAGTTTTTGGCCGGGGCTCGGTTTGAACCCACCACCTTTGGCATTTGGGGCTGGTGCCCTACTCCTTTGAGCGACAGGCACTGCCTTTTTTTTTTTTTTTTTTTTTGAGACAGAGCCTCAAGCTGTCACCCTGGATAGAGTGCTGTGTCATCACAGCTCACAGCAATCTCTAATTCCTGGGCTCAAGTGACTCTCCTGCCTCCGCCTCCCAAGTAGCTGGGACTACAGGCGCCTGGCACAACGCCCGGCCATTTTTTGGTTGCAGCCGTCATTGTTGTTTGGTGGGCCCGGGCTGGATTTGAACCCGCCAGCTCAGGTGTACATGGTTGGCACCTTAGCTGCTTGAGCCATAGGCGCCAAGCCCTTTTTTTTTTGAGACAGAGCCTCAAGCTGTCACCCTGGGTGGAGTGCTGTGGCATCACAGCTCACAGCAACCTCCAACTCTTGGGCTCAAGTGATACTTCTGCCTCCGCCTCCCAAGTAGCTGGGACTACAGGTGCCCGCGACAACGCCCAGCTATTTTTTGGTTACAGCCATCATTGTCATTTGGTGGGCCTGGGCTGGATTCAAACCTACCAGCTCAGGTGTATGTGCCTGGCGCCTTAGCCACTTGAGCCATAGGTGCCGAGCCAAGGAGGCTCTTCTAATATAAAGGAAAGTGGTAGTCAGGTTGGGTGCAGTGGCTCACTTCTGTAATCCCAGCACTTGGGAAGGCCAAGGCAGGTGGATTTCCTGAGCTCAGGGTGACCAGCCTAAGCAAGAGCGAGACCCTGTTTCTAAAAAATAGCCAGATGTTGTGGTGGCCACCTGTAGTCCCAACTACTTGGGAGGCTGAGGCAAGAGGATCACTTGAGCACAAGAGTTTGAGGTTGCAGTGAGCTGTGACGCCATGGCACTCTACCAAGGGCAATGAAATGAGACTCTATCTAAATATAAATAAATAAATAAATAAATAAAATGAGACTCTATCTAAAGACAAATAAATAAATAAATAAATAAATAAATAAATAAATAAATAAATAAAATAAAGTGACAGGGAACAAGGCGAAGCTTATGTTTATTTCATTTGTAGTAGGAATGCTCTTTACCAGGATCCATCATTGCACTAATAACAGTTAATTCCAGGCCCCTGTTCTGAGCTATTTTTGGTGTTACAGGTTTTGTCCTTGATGTCTGCTTTGGTGACTACTTGTTCAGTTGTATTTGAACATGGCTAGAGAGGTGCACACTGACCCTCCCTAATTAAAATAAAACCTGCAAGAAAACCTTCAGATGTCAGCTTTTGAGGTTACTATGATGCTAGTGCCTAGTGACTAGTTGGCAGTTGTTTTACTTTCTCCTTGCTTATTGCCCCAATGTGTAAATGTATATTCATTAAATTTGACTCCTGTTTCATGTCTCCAGAGTCTCCACTTTTCCTGGATTTACTATATGAATTTGCTCTTTATCAAGAGATAATGGCCATTCATCCATTCAATGAACTGCGGGATTGAATTGTCCCAGTGATTGAAATGAAAAGGATGAGGCTTATATACATGTAAGATTTCCCAAGGAGTGGCAGCACCAGAGTTCAGAGGAGACCTCAGCCCATTTATTCTGTAAACTCAGAACCTATTGACCTAGGTGATATAGTTTCCTCATGGTGTTGATAGGTGCCTGTTTTCTGGTGCCTTGTTGGATTAGATCTGATTCAGCCCTCGCTGCTTCCCTCAATTTCCAGCTCAGCCAGCTTCTAGCAGCATCTGCAGTGTGGGTATTCTAGCCTGTAGGGGTCACATGTCTCACCTTGGAAAGAACAGGTGTTTTCATTTCCTGACCCTGCCAGAGAATGAGAGTGGAGTCAGGAGTCCTCAGGTGTTACCTGTCCAGAATTATTGATAAATTTTCTGGATTTCACGTTCTTCTTCAATGTTCCAGTCACCAGCTGCTTATTCTCACTGCCACTTTCTCAGTAAGAGATCAGTATTTGAGGCAGCATTACATTTATGAAACACTCTCATACACGTTAGCTCACTTGGTCTTCACAGCACACTTGAAAGTAGGTGAATGGATTTTTAAAATGGAGTATGTATGGATAATGGAATACTACTCAGCCTTACCAAAGAAAGGAATTCTGTCATTTCTGACAACATGGATAAATCTAGAGGGCACTGTGCTAAGCAAAATAGGCCAAGCACAGAAAGACAAATACCACATTATCTCACTTATATGTGGAATCTAAGAATCTAACTTGTAGAAGTAGACTATTAGAGTATAGAATGGTGGTTATCAGAGGTTGAGGGAGCAGGGAGGTAGATGTAGAAAGGTGAATGGTAGCGTCAGGTTACAAAATTTCAGTTAGGCCGGAGCGGTGGCTCATGCCTGTAATCCTAGCACTCTGGGTGGACTGCCTGAGTTCATAGGTTCAGGACCAGCCTGAGCCAGAGTAAGACCTCATCTCTAAAAATAGCCAGGCGTTGTAGTAGTCTGCTTGGGAGACTGAGGCAAGAAAATTGCTTGAGCCCAGGAGTTAGAGATTACTGTGAGCTATGACGCCATGGTACTCTACCAAGGGTGACAAAGTGAGACTCTTGTCTCAAAAAAAAAACCAAAAACATGTTTTTTTCTTTGGTTTAGCTGGGGAAGCAGGATGACAGTAACATGTGGAAGCTGAAGAATAATCACCTCTTATTAATATGGTGCCAGTTGTATACAGGAGTGAACTCTGATGTGTTAATAGCCTCCAGGAAGCAGGCAGAGGGTCCTATGCAGGGTGATGGTGGGAATTTTGATGGGTAGCCACAGGGCATTCAGCTGGAGGAGTGTCATTGGAGTAGGGTAGAAAAGTCTCTGCGCAGCTGCCTCGCTTCCCTGTGCATGTGGGACACTAGTTTATGTTGTGTGGGCATCACATGAGGTGCAGGAGCTGGGAACTATGGAGTGTCACTATTCCTTTTTTTTTGGCAGTTTTTGGCTGGGGCTGGGTTTGATCCCGCCACCTCTGGCATATGGGGCCAGTGCCCCTACTCCTTTGAGCCACAGGCGCCGCCCAAGTCTCACTAGTCCTATGAGTCAGAGGTTTGCAGAGGTTTGTTCTCATTCCAGGGAGCAGGTCACCTTGCCATTCCTTCAGCAAGTTTCTCCTTTCGTTCAGTTGCATTTTCTCCAGAGGAAGGAAAAAGAAGTTTTATTGTTCTTTTAAGGATCCCCAGATGGGAAATGAATCATATAATGTAGTCCTTAGATTATATTTACAGCTGGCAGCAGTACACTGCACCACTTGACCTTGAAGTTTATTGGACTTACTTGAGTGTCCATGGAAGATTTAACATTTTGAATGTCTTTTATTTCAGAAGCTTCAACCTGCAATCTACCAGGAGAGAAAGCGTTTTTTTTTTTTTTTTTTTTGAGACAGAGCCTCAATCAGTCACCCTAGATAGAGTGCTATGCCATCACAGCTCACAGCAACCTCCAAATCCTGGGCTCAAGCGAGTCTCCTGCCTCCGCCTCCCAAGTAGCTGGGATTACAGGTGCCCACCACAATGCCCGGCCATTTTTTGGTTGCAGCTGTCATTGTTGTTTGGCAGGCCTGGGCTGGATTCGAACCCACCAGCTCAGGTGTGTGTGGCTGGCGCCTTAGCCCGTTGAGCCACAGGCACCGAGCCAGGAGAGAAAGCTTTGACATGAGTACCCAGGAACTGCTGGGCAAGTTTGAGGAACCTACCTGTCTTGCTGGAAGTAACTATGATATGAACTTTGGTACTGCTTTTGTTAGATCACGTGTTAGAATGAAAACCAGTAGCTGATAGGTGAATGGCTAGAGCAGCGATTCTCAACCTGTGAGTCGTGACCCATAGGAACCACTGGGCTAGAGTATCACATTATGTAGTAGTAGAGATAGATTTTATAAACAGAGAGTCAAGTTTTTTGGAGATGGGAAAGAGAGAGGGTAGATTGACTTTTCTGGAATTTGTTTTTTGTTTGTTTTTTTTTTTGGAGACAGAGCCTCAAGCTGTCACCCTGGATAGAGTGCTGTGGTATCACAGCTCACAGCAACCTACCATTCCTGGGCTCAAGCGAGTCTCTTGCCTCTGCCTCCCAAGTAGCTGGGACTACAGGCGCCTGCCATAATGCCCGGCCATTTTTTGGTTGCAGCCGTCATTGTTGTTTGGCAGGCCCGGGCTGTATTTGAACCCGCCAGCTCAGGTGCACGTGACTGGCGCCTTAGCCCATTGAGCCACAGGGGCCGGGCCCTTTTCTGGAATTTGTAATAGCAAAGTAAAGTGGGTCCAGGGACTTCCTGTTGACTAGTGCAGTGTGTGATCTTCATGGTGTGCTTAGTCTGATGTTTTCGGTTTTGTTTCTTTTTTCCTTTCCCTTTCTTTTTTAATTTTTTTTGAAACAGAGTCTCAAGCTGTCACCCTGGGTAGTGTCGTGGCATCACAGCTCACAGCAGCCTCAAACTCTTGGGCTTAAGCAGTTCTCTTGCCTCAGCCTCCCAAGTAGCTGTGACTATAGGCGCCCACCACAACACCCATCTATTTTTTGGTTGTATTTGTCATTGTTGTTTGGTAGGGCTGGGCTGGATTTGAACCCGCCAGCTCCAGTGTATGTGGCTGGTGCCTTAGCCGCTTGAGCTACAGGCGCCGAGCCGTCCTTTCCCTTTCTTTTCTTTTTGGTCGGGACCAGGTTTGAACATGCCACCTCCGGTATATGGGGCCGGGGCTGGCGCCCTACTCCTTTGAGCTATAGGCACTGCCCCGTCCTTTCCCTTTCTTGTCTTTCCTACTCTTCTCCTTTTCTTACCAAGAGAATTGAAATAATTTTGTATAATAAAGAAGCAGCCAGTTTGCTAGAAAGTCCAGCAAATGCCAAGTATTTACAGCTCTCCAAATTCCCTTCCTTTCCTTGTCTGTATACTTACATACTTTTACACACAGTTGTAGTCAGTGTTTGGAGTCTTTTTTTTTTTTTTTTTTGAGACAGAGCCTCAAGCTGTCCCCCTGGATAGAGTGGTGTGGCATCACAGCTCACAGCAACTTCCGATTCCTGGGCACAAGCGAGTCTCCTGCCTCCGCCTTCCAAGTAGCTGGGACCACAGGCGCCTGCCACAACGCCTGGTCATTTTTTTTTTTTTTTTTGGTTGCAGCTGTCGTTGTTTGGCGGCCCGGGCTGGATTCGAACTGATCAGCTCAGGTGTACGTGGCTGGTGCCTTCGCCCATTGAGCCACAGGCGCTGAGCCAAGTTTTTTTTCCTAATGTTATAATATGGCTGTTTATTATTTTGGTACACATTACTATTCTTTTTTTTTTTTTTGCGCTTTTTGGCCAGGGCTGGGTTTGAACCTGCCACCTCCGGCATATGGGGCCGGCGCCTACTCCTTTGAGCCACAGGTGCCGCCCAGTATTAATATTTCTTCAAGTGTATTTCTCAGAGTGGAATCTTTTAGGATCTTGTTTTTGTCTTCTGGTGGTTTCTTTTTGTTTTTTTGCAGGGCACCTTCTGTTGATATGAGAGGTTAATGTCTAGAAAGCCTCTACATTTGATTTGGCCCCCATTTTTCAAGGATATCAGTAGTTAATGCAAAGAAAAAAACGATTCAAGTGTAGAGATCAGCCAGACTAAGTTTGGATATGTAGCTTTTCAGAGTGAAAAAAATTGTTTCTATCTTGCAAGGTGGCCTCTGAGGGCCATACTGCATAGTCCCCTGAATAGGTGACTAGGCCACAGGGATGGACATAGGCCTCCCCTGGCACTGGTTTGTGGGTTGAGTGTGCTGAGCTTTCCTAGGAGCATTCATCTCCTCCACCCTAACCTTGTAAGCATGGTTTATTCATGGTGTCTTGAGGGCTCAGTTCTTACTCTTTCTTTCATAGTAGAAGGTAAATTAGAATATTTTTGTTGTTGTTGTTGAGACAGAGTCTCACTATGTCTCCCGTGGTAGAGGCAGAGAGCTGTGGTGTCACAGCTCATAGCAACCTCAAACTCTGGGCTTAACCAGTTCTCTTGCCTCAGCCTCCCAAGTAGCTGGGACTACAGGTGCCCACCGTAATGCCTGGCTATTTTGTTGTTGTTGTTGTCGTCATTATTTAGCAGCCCCAGTGCATGAGGCTGGTGCACTGACCTACCACTGACCTACCCAGTGCCCAGCCAGGTAGAACATTTTTTGACTTTAGGAAATGGTTGAAGTAGTAGACAGATTTCTTTTGGGGGGGGGGCTGGCTTTTTAAAATTGCATTTTTTCATGGAATTCATGAGTTTTTTTCTTCCTTTCTGTCCCTTCATTTTATTTATGTTTTTGCTTTGGATGTTTTTACTGAGCAAATATTTACCGAGAATCTAGCATTTTCCAGGACCTGAAGGCTACAGCAGGGGAAAAGACAGCTATGGCAGAATTCAGCTTCCTATGGGCTAGGAGGAGGGAATTAGGGGCTGGCAGGCAGAAGTGAGGTTGAAGAGGGTGTGCCTGAGGAGAGATGGCATAAATAAAGTGCTGCTAAGAAATTGTCCAAATGGGTATCTGTAGAAGCAATTTTTCCTTCCCTTTGCTTTTTGTGGGGGGAGGCGAACCTGTTTTTTAAGAAAGGGTCTCCCTCTTTTGCCCAGGCTAGAGTACAGGGGCATCACCATAGCTCACTATAACCTTAAACTCCTAGGCTCAAGGGAGCCTCTTTTCTCAGCCTTCTGAGTAGCTGGGACTACAGGTGTGTGTCGCGACCCCTACAGCCCTGGTCATGGTTGCTGCACGAAGGAATTAGGCATGACACAGATGAGAAGTACAAGCTTGCGGGAGACGGGCTAACCTTAAGTGCAGGGTAGCCCAGAGCCCCTTCTGCAATGGCTATTTTTTAAGGTTATTATACACAGTAAGTGTGGAGAGTTAAGGTAATTACATACACAACAGATGTGGAGAGTTAAGGTAATTACATACAAGGGCTGTGTGTGTTAAGGATTGCCACATGTTCTTTCCTCACGTTCTTTGCCCACAGCCCCCATGAAGAAGTACCAAGCATCAATGTTTAACACTTGCTTATGAGTAAGTGACCGGTCTTATCTCATTCTGGAACACTGAGTTACTTGGGGGACTACCCCTAAGTCACAAAACGTCTGTAGGCTTGCCAGGAGACTGTCCTGTTCTCAGTATTTCTTTTTAATGTGATAAGAATCAGTAACTGCTTTGCAAGCATGGTGTCCCTTCCTCTACAGGTATGCACCACCATACTGGCTAATTTTTCTAGTTTTTGTAGCAATGGGATCTTGCTGTGGTGTCCAGAGAGTACAAGACAACACCCTCTTCTCTGCTGCATGAGAACTGAGCTATCAGAGACCAACTAGTCTTGGCTTTCAGCATCCCCAAGGGTGTGGAGCATAGCTATCCTTCCTAAAAGTCTGTAAATCAAGGTCAGTGCAGACAAGCCATTAGAAAGCCCACGTGGGGCTTATTTTGTAGCTGGCAGAGCCTGCCTTAGCCCCTTGATAACCAAGGCTAAAGAGCTGGGAGGGGGTGCTGCCTGTGGCTTAAAGGAGTAGTGCGCCAGCCCCATATGCTGGAGGTGGTGGTTTCAAACCCAGCCCTGGCCAAAAACTGCAAAGCAAAACAAAACAAACAAACAAAAAAAGAGCTGGGCGTATTATGCCATTCTGTGTATCACCCCTTTCTGGCTTTGTTCATAATTGTTCCCCCGATCTACAGGTCTTCCCACTGCCCCACCTCAAAACCTCAAACACTGTTTTTTTTTTTTTTTTTGAGACAGAGCCTCAAGCTGTCGCCCTGGGTAGAGTGCTGTAGCATCACAGCTCACAGCAACCTCCAATTCCTGGGCTCAAGCGAGTCTCTTGCCTCTGCCTCCCAAGTAGCTGGGACTATAGGCGCCCGCCACAATGCCTGGCCATTTTTTTTTTTTTTGGTTGCAGCCGTCATTGTTGTTTGGCGGGCTGGGGGCTGGATTCGAACCCACCAGCTCAGGTGTACATGGCTGGCGCCTCAGCCCGTTGAGCCACAGGCGCCGAGCCTCAAACACTGT
>CAUYON010044966.1:0-11459 GCA_963573935.1 Arctocebus calabarensis
CTTTATATAGTGATCAAGAAAATGCCATGAAGGCTAACTGTAACAGTACGATCAAAACATTTCTGAATGTATATGAATCGTGCCCTATGATTGCACCAATGTACAGAATTATGATTCAATAAAATTATAAAAAAAAAACCCAGCACATAGCATTTATTGTATTAAAATTACATGTATGAAATGGCCTTGTAACTTACAATGACCACCATGTTAAATTTTGATAGATAGCACAAGCCTTTAGAGCGAAATTGCATAGCTGTAAATCCCATTCTTCCACTAGCAGAGTGATGGAGAAGATTACTGAAGTTCCTTAAGTCTCAGTTTAACCGAAATATAAGTATAGAAAAGAACCTATACTGAAGGGATTGTGTAGAAACTAAATGAATACGTGTGTGCCTATGTGGACTGATAAACATATGTAAAGATGAATGGATTGATTCTTTGCTGTCAGCAAAGTACTTAAAAATGATTGCTGTTGCTATTACTACACTTCAGATTATCATTGTCAATGTTCTCATCTTTATCTAAATTAAAACCTAGAATCTGGAGTACAACAAATGTCCATTTTACTAGTCTGTTAAAATTAAATAAATGTATCCAATGCATAAACTATAATTTGTTTAGTAAATTAATTTGTATGTAAATTGATATTTATAGGAATTGAGCTTTATTCTATAATTCTTCTCATACTTGCTTCTCTCCAAGGAAATATGTAAATCAAGATGGTTAAAAGGTCTACTTTTAACATAATCCTATCTACAGTCACACTGTAGCATCTTTAAAAATATTACCAATAAATTTAATGTTAGTGAGCACATACGCATTCATTTATTGCTTTTAATTATGCCTCCAGGTAAGGCACATACTATAGTATTATTATTTACTCACAACATTCAGACTTTGCAAATGATGTTATTTCATAAACTCCTCGAAGGGAAAAACATCAGAGCTTTATTTGTTTTATCCACTATTAGTTCAGTGACACCCACATATGACAAATGATGATAAATCATTCTCATGATCTTCCACTAAATGATGAGACTTTGTCTAAGAGGGTGCCAGCTTTGAGAGAATGTTATACCTGCATGCTTGGAGATCATGTAAACCTTGCCCTATTTAAATTTCCTCCAAAATCATGTTCTCTAGTTCACAGTATGTGACATTGCAAAATTTTCCCTGAAATCTATGGGATACATACAGACTTAGATGGGACCTAACCAGGAGGGCAACCATGGGCAATATATATATTGTTTTTAAAACACCAAACAAAATTGTTTTTCCATAGAAATTATTAGCATTTGATATTAAAAGAAAAAGTGCATCAGAAATTCTTGGTAAAATGTGCAATGTTGGGCAACATTTTGAAGGAACTACTAAAATATATAACAACGAAATCTTAAGACATTTAGAGGTCTTAAGATAGACAATGTCCCTATTGAGAGATGTACTATTCCCATTAACATATGTCTTGGCTCACATGTGGGGTTTTATATTTTCCTGGTTAAAGGGTGGCTACATACCCAATGTGAAATGGAACTATAACTAATACAATAAACATATAAAAGGCTATGATTTTTCCAATTATGGTTGAATGTCAATTGTTTCCACTAACAGATTGAGATCACAGGCAAGAAATATGCAAAATTTCTCACATTTACTGTTTTAAATGAATAAGAAAAAATTACTTGAATTGCAAGTATACATGTGTACACATATACTAGTACACAGAGGTACAGATACACACACATACACACTTCTAATAACTTAACAAGAAAGAACTCTCCAAGATCTAACTCCTTATTTTATTTTATTTTTTTTGAGACAGAGTTTCACTATGTCACCCTAGGTAGAATGCTGTGGCATCACAGCCCACAGCAACCTCAAACTCTTGGGCTCATGCAATTCTTTGGCCTCAGCCTCCCAAGTAGCTGGGACTAGAGGCGCCCACCACAATGCCCAGCTATGTTACTGTTGTTGTTGTCACTGTTGTTTTTAGCAGGCCTGGGCCAGGTTTGAACCCACCAGCCCTGGTGTATGTGTCTGGCACCCTAACCACTTTGCTACGGGTGCCAACTCAAGATCCAACTTCTTATATCCTTCAACCAAAACTATCGGACAAATAATATTCTATCAGATTATCTCTTTACAAAATGCAAAGATTTTTGTTTTCATAGGATTAATGCATAAGTGTGTACCTTGTGTACAGAAATGGTCTTAAGGGATCATACTCAGTAACATTTCAAATTGGCAAAAGAAACCAGTTTCTTAGGAACCTTGTTTAACATTACTCCAAGAAAATATAGCTCACCAATAAAATGACAGACTAAGAGCAACAACTATGTAAGCAAAGTGATGAATTGTGCTCCCAAAATAATCTCCTGCTTATAAAATTTATCTTCAATATATGCCAATAGATTTTCAGGCAGTCAAATTTGCATGCCATTTCCAAATAAGTCAAGGTCTTCAAGGTACTATATTTTTGGAAGACACAAATAATGAGACTGTCTGGAAATATCTATTTGTGTGAAAAAAAAGTACAATTCTTGCAGGGCTGCAACATTTATTGAAATATATGAGTTTATTTAAATACAAGTATAACTGTTTGGAACTAACTGGAACATCAGAGGAAAGGTAATATGTGTGACTACTTCAGATGGTGATGGTAATGATGACATAGTCTCTATTTCTCTTCTTTATAACAAATGATAAATCTTTTATCAGATACTTTTAGCCAAACAGCAAAACTTGCTTTAATCCTCAGTCCAGAAGCAGATGAAATAAATTGATCAACATACATGTTCTCTTCCTAAAATATTTTCAACACGTATGATATGTTATAGGTACGGTCTGTGGCAGTAATATTCTTATGAGATCTCCATATTCTCATCTAAAATATGAGCTCTTCCTTTCTATCAAAATTACTCAGATTTGATTCTAAGTTCAAACAAAAATTTGTAATTACATGAACTTAAAAATAACCACTGCCTGATTATTTCAGAGGCCACAAACCCAAGTTTCAAGAGCAACTCTGATATTTATAGTGGTGTTATCAAAGCCAAGGACGAATTATGCCTAAAAACCTAAGTTTTCTCATCTGTTAAACAAGGGTAACTTCAATGTATCTATATGCCAAAATAGAAGGTCGATGGAGGTAAATTCATTGAGTAGAGATTTTTGTCATATAGTAGATGTTGAACAAAAGCGTGATAGCTATTAGTGGAGTTGAATATTTGCATGTATGTGGCATTTCACTGTCATACTATTTACTTTTTAACCACCATTCTTCTTGTTATTGGCCAGTCAATAACCACCAGAATATAAAATGCTATCGACAAAGTTGGGCAATTATATTGAGCTTATTACATAAAATAGATGGGTCCATACATTTATAAAATATACAGACCTAACATCTGTTCTCCTTTTTATGTGTATATATTAGAGTTGTATTGTATGTATATAATACATTAGAATTTGCAACAAGTGAGTCCAGACAATGCAGAATGGGACCACGTGAAAGCATGCACACACACGCTCAAATTAGAGCTAGTAAGGAGAGAATCTGCTTAAAGGCAGCCAATTCAAATGCAGACTTCCTATTCTGATACAGCTTCTCTCTTCAACACAGTATCTAATTACAACCCCTCAGTACAATACAATCAATATGAAAATAAAGATGCATAAAGCTTCTATTTTACTGCATGCCAAATACATTTCCTAACATCTCTGTGCATATTTCCAAGGCTATGGAAAGTTTAAAAATGAACAGTTTGTTACCCATCCATGAATAGACAACTCCAGATAATAGTTAAACCAATCCTCTCTTTAGTTTTAGATAAGTTAAAACCATACTTTGAATTATATTTGTATTTTCCTAACTTTTTTCTTTGAAATGATATAAATCATGCAAAGACAGGGAAAGCAAAGGTTTTTAAATTTTCACGTTTTCTTATCTATCAGTGCCATATTAATTTTTCTCAATGCAAAGCCAGGAAAGTAAAAAGCCAGGGCTGGGGGTAAAACCCTTAATGACTCTGCTCCTCCATCCTACTGAAGTAAAGATCAGGTTACCCCTATGCCTGGTATTCAGTGTGCACTTTTCTTTACCTTCTGGTTTAGTACGTTTTGTGCTGCCATAAAGGTATAAAGAAAAGAAGTTTATTTGGCTCAAAGTTCTGCAGACTACACAGGAGGCACTGCACCAGCGTCTGCCTCTAGTGAGGGATTCAAAAGGCGCCTGTAGTCCCAGCTACTCGGGAGGCTGAGGCAAGAGAATCGCTTAAGCCCAAGAGCTGGAGGTTGCTGTGAGCAGTGTGACGCCACGGCACTCTACCCAGGGCGATAACGTGAGACTCTGTCTCTACAAAAAAAAAAAAAAAAAAAGAAGAAGCCTTAATCAAGGCTGCAAGGAAGGGGAGTGAAGGGAGAGCAGGTGCCTCACATGGTGAAGGAGGGAGCAAGAGAAGGAGGAAGTGACGCCAGCTCTCGGGGCAAAGCAATCAGGTGAGAACTCTTGCATTATCACGGGGGAGAGTGGGGGTAGCGGGGGAGGGGGCGGCACCAAACCTTTCACGGGGGGACCTGCCTCTATCACAGGTGGGGGGAGGGGGGAGGAGGCACCAAACCATCCATGAGGGATCTGCCTCCATGGCCCAAACACCTCCCACCAGACCCCACCCTCAACACTAGAGATCAAATTTCAACATGAGATTTACAGAGGACAAACACCCACACTGTGTGACCTGGCTTACATGAAAGGCAAATTGGGATCTTGTTTTCTTTGTTTATGCTTTTCAAATCCTTTCCCTCAGTCTCAGAAAGCTACTTAAAAAAAAAAAAAATCACAAACCTACCTGTTCTTCACAGAGCAGCTACCATAGCACCAATTTCACACACATCTCCTGATTCTCCTCAATAGTACCTAAGCACTTGACCTGTATCTCTTTAAGGGACCTTGTCAGTTTGTAATAAGATTAATTATTCATTTACTCAAAAAAACAAAAAACAAAACTGAACATCTCCAAGCCTCCATGCAATGTGATAGTGGAGATGTAGCCATGAACTTGACAAACACAGTTTCTCTTCACGTGGAGTTCACAGTCTGTAGGTGGTGAGACACACAAGTGAGTTATTACAAACTGAGATTAGAGTAATTAGCGATAATGAATTATAAGAAATGTTGTGATGGTGTAGGCAGTGTTTTGAATCTAGAAAATAATGGAGGATGCTTTTTTGAAGGGCTAACGAGGAATCTTCTTAGGGGTGATACGTTCATTATTTTGATTGTGGTGATGATTTCATAGTTGTATACCTATGTCAAAATATATCAAAGTGTATACTTTAATTTGCATAGTTTATTGCTTGTCAATTATACTTCAGTTTTTTTAAAGAGAAAACAAATAGGAAGATTCCACCTTAGGTTTTCTTTTTCCCCCACCTTAGTTTTATTAGGAAAAGCTTTTGCTGTTGGACAGATATTTAGGTAGAAATTCGGAAGATAAAACCAATCACCAAAAGGCAAGATAAAAAACCCTTACTAACAGAGAGAGCAGGTGTTCAGGCCCTGATTTAGGAAGGGATGGATGTGGTTAAGCCACAGAAAAAGACTGAATTCCTAGTGAGCCAGGGACAGAACTGTATGGACGATAATTTGTCCTAAGACAGAAGCAAAGGACAGGAAAAGAAGTAGACTATGGTGTTTTGAACTCGTGTCCAAAAATTCTTTAATACTCCTCCTTCCAAAAGATGATGTTAATTTCCTTTGTGGAGAGTAGGACAGAAAATAGTGACTTGCTTATAACAAACAGTATGTTGTGGAAATGACAGTTGTGACTCCTGTAACAGGGCATTGTGGCTTCCTCTTGCTTTTTCTCTGGATCATTTGCTCTGTTGGAAAGCAGGGGCCATATCATGAGGATACTCAATCAGCCACGTGGAAGCTCCATGTGTAATAAGTATAGGTCTCCCATGTATGTGCCAACTATGTATGTGATTGAGCCACCTTGAGCTTCAACAAATGTTCCCCCCAAGTGACACCTGACTGCTACTTCCCAAATCGGAAGCACCCTGCTAAGCTGTTCCCAAATTCCTGACCCTAAAATACTTGCATGCATCAGTAAATATTTGTTACTATGTTATAGGGGAAGAAAGTAGAGGGGAAAAGTATGAGAATGACCCTCACATTCTTCTAATGCCTCCACACTCCAGATATTAACTTTCTGGTGAGCTCCGCATGGGAGGTATATAGGAATGTCCTCAGTAGTCCTAAGGAAGAATTACGCTTAAGACACACTTTTGAAACACTGAACTTATTACAATAGCAATGGATAGCTAAAAACAGAAACAAGATTGTATAAAGAGCAAAAATAAAAAGATACTTTAAATAATGTTAAAAATAAGGCACTGAAACCAAGGAAACACACAAATTGTGTTTTTAAGAGTCAACTGGGCTCTCTAAGACTTCAAAAATGGTTTCAGTGTTAAATCTCCCATTGCTAAAGACACAACTACTCAGAATTCTGTCAAAACACTCTGTCATAAATGGTCTCTAGTCATAATATCATTATATACCAGGCTCTCCACCTTAGGGGTTAGCCTGGCTATGCTATGGTGCTTATGCTGGACACTCTAGATGTGGAGAGATAAGTAGTAAGATGAGCTACAGATTTACCACTTAGGAAGCTTCTGAACATCTCGCAATAAATTGTAAAGGCAACAATACATTGGACATATTTGTTATGTGTCTTTGTCCGAAATGGATTTAGACCATCTTTTACATAGCAGATGAGTTTAAACATACAAAAAAACCCAAACATTTACATATATGAAAAATAATACAAAAAGTAATCATACAAAAATGATTAATCTGAATCATTATCACCAAGGTAAAGTTGATATATCACCTCGATGCATTATAGCATCCGTTTGGGGATGGTATAGCAACGGTGGGCTGGAAGATGTCTCCTTTCTACATAAGCATTTTCCAGAATGCAGATATATAATACTGATGCAGGATAATTTCTAGATTGTAAAGCGATAAGGCATTAAATAATATTGACTCACTTAAAACTGACCGATTAAACTAAAACTAAAGTCTCAGCGTCAGCATGTCTTTAAAACCTCCCCAATATTTGACAGCTTTATTTCTATGGTGAAGTATCAAGGCCCAGCCTCTTGAGTCTTCTGAGGACAAACCAGATTTAATATGTTTATTTCCATAGTATTTATTCTTATGGCTTTTAAAAATTTATAATAAGTGATACCATGATAAGTTTCTTTTAGGTAAAAAAACTGGAGTTTACAAAAAAGTTAGATTGTACATTTTGCATAAATGTAGATGATGACCAACTTTTGGGAAACTCTAACCAAGAAAACATACTTGGTTTTCATTTTGGTATTTTACTCACACAGAACCTGAAATCCTGAGAGGTAGAGTGATTTCATCCAAATCATATGACTAGAAGATGGAAATATGGTTCTAGACTTCTTGGGTTTCTATTACATAAAAAAGAAAGAAAGAAAGTAAAAAGGCCAGGCACAGTGGCTCACACCTGTATTCCTAGTACTCTGGGAGGCCAAAGGTGGGTAGATTGCTTAAGCTCAGTAATTCGAGAATAGCATGAACAAAAACAAGACCCCATTTCCTCTTAAAAGTTGAAAAAAATCAGCCAGGCATCCCAGCAGGCACCTGTAGTCCCAGCTACTCAGGAGGCTGACGCAGGAGGATTCCTTGAACCCAGGAGTTTGAGGTTGCTGTGAGCTTTGAGGATGCCAGAGCACTCTCCCTCAGATGACTGAGTGATTCTATGTCTCAAAAACATAAAGGTAATGACTAAATTTCAAAAGTGATCTAGAATCACTGAATAGAACACACAGTTACCTTTACATTTATTTGTTGCATTTAAGATCAAGCTTAAATAATATGAAATCCATAAACAATTATGAAATATAATTGAAATTCTATTTCCCTTCCTTCATCTTAAATGCAACAGCACAGAGTAAGTAGTGAAACGTAAGGGAAATATAAGAAACCTAGAGCATCAGTTTCAGATTTGGTTATGTCTAGTTAAATAAATATTATATTAAAACCAAAGTTTTTGTGCAAATATCACAACACTGGGGAGAAGACTGTTCCCAAAGAGGGTGGTCACAAACTCTGCTGAAGATAAAACAGAGGATAGGGAAGAATTTATTTTTACTTGATAATTTTTATTTTGTGAAGATCATATTTGCCCATCTTACCAGTTGTTCTTAACTTCTTAAATTCTTTAGAGAATATCACATCAAGTTCTGGCAAAAACTGTTGACCCTGACAAATACTGCTATATATTTTTTATTTACTCTTTTGCTCAGAGAAGATATAAATTTATTTTGGTTTTGATTTGTTCTTTGAATTATCATAATTCCCATGGTGCGGTGTGATTTTTTTCCTATGAACAAGTCTATATTAGAAAATCTTACATTCTCCTTTAGAGAAACACAGAGAATAGCGTAAATGAAATATATGCCACAAATGAATATATTAGCCCAGTGAATTTTAAACACGTTAAAACTTTACTCATTTCAACTTAGAGCTAAACAGTTGGGATTTGAAGACATGTTTAAAGGCATTACATTAGCTTTAGGTCTGTGTTCTAAGCTAAAATATTACACTGAGAAAGCAAAGGAGGAAAGAGTAGGAAAAAGAATATACCCAGAGTAGGTCAGAGGGAGAGAGAATGAATGTTACCACGGGGGTGGGGGTGGGGGGGAGAATGCAACAATGTAAAGCCATAAAATGTTGAGTCCTGGGATAGATGTCACCTTGGCTAGAAAGCAGAAATAACCAGATTGTGGTTTCTGTTACAGAAATAAGCAACTTTGTGAGGTAACTTTGACATCACACTTTGGTCTGGCTTTCCCTGTTGAAGTCATGTAGCAGATCAATAACTGGAGAGGAAGCTGCTGAAGGACCAAGCTGAAGGGGGGCCCTGGGAAAGGCACGGATGGCTTGAGTTTCTGCACCGAAAACTATGAAAACATGTTGAAGGAACGTGACGATGTCTGAGGCTGATGCCGAGTAGGACACAGTAGATGGAAATGCTGGCAAAAACCACATTTGTGTGACCTCCAGCCTCTTACTTAATCCAATTTATTTGCCCCATCTTTAACACAGAGGGGACAATATTATGCACAGTAGAGCTGCTCTGAGTCCAGTATAAATTATATATTGTATTTAAAGTATTCAGCAGAGAAGAAAGGGGACAGTAATTATTGTCACTTGCACTACACTGAACACAGACCTAAAGCTAATGTAATTGCCTTTTTCCTCCCTTTCTAAAATTCTCTAATTCAAATACAGTAGAACCTCCATAGTTGGCCACCTCCTTACATTGACATGCACCATGTGTACTTATCAGTACAGTAGACCAAGTTCCTTATGTTGACCACCTCCAAATGTTGACCCATTTGTTACAGTCACTTGGGTGGTCAACTTAAAGAAGTTCTACTGTATTAGGAGTAAACTTGGTAAAAATACAGAAAAAAAATGCTTATATACATTACTTATCTATTGATGGCTACAGAGAGAACAGATAAGATTGATTCTGAGAATATACTTAGATAAGAAAATAGTCATCTATCTTTCTTTTCTGTTGTTGGGGATTCATTGATGGAATAAAGAACCAGGTTACATTGATTGCATTTCCTAAATAAAGATCCTTTTATAATTATCTCCTGCCCCCCAAAGGTGTGCCACACACCGTGACCCGCCCCGCCCCCTCCCTCCTTCTCTTTCTCTGCTCTTCCCTTCCTCCACCCCCCAGACCACGTACTAGGTCATTAAGTGTCCTTGTATTAGAATTAAGCACATAGGGTTCTTGCTTCTTCATTCTTGTGATGCTTTACTAAGAATAATGTGTTCTACTTCCATCCAGGTTAATACAAAAGATGTAAAGTCTCTAACTTTTTTAATGACTGAATAGTATTCCAGGGTATACATATACCACAGCTTATTAATCCATTCCTGGGTTGGTGGGCATTTAGACTGTTTCCACATTTTGGTTTTGTAAATTGAGCTGCGATAAACAGTTTAGTGTAAGTGACCTTATGGTAAAAGGATTTTTTTTCTTATGGGTAGATGCCCCGTAATGGGATTGCAGGATCAAATGGGAGGTCTACTTCGAATTCTTTGAGGGTTCTACATACTTCCTTCCTCTTTCCGTTTAAGTGTAAACCATTATTTGAGAATAAAGAAAACTGTCTGGTTGTGGTGGCTCACTCCTGTAGTCCTAGCACTCTGGGAGGGTGAAGTGGATGGATCCTTTTAGTTCAGGAGTGAAATCTAGACCAGTCTGAGCAAAAGCAAGACCCCAGATCTACTAAAAAATAGAAAAACTAGCCAGGTGTTGTGGTGGGCATCTTCAATTCCAGCTAGTTGGGAGGCTGAGGCAACAGGATCACTTGATCCCAAGGCTTTGAGGTTGCTGTGAGCTTTGACGCCATGGCATTCTCCCCAGGGTGACAGAGTGAGACTCTGTCTCAAAAAAATAAAAAAAAAAAAATGAGAGAGAGAGAGAATAAAGTTAACTGTGACCTGCTCCCTTCTTAAACAACTTTGTAACAAAACTAAACACCATCACTTCTGAACTTCTCTGATTTTATCCATGACAGAAATGCCAGAAGGCAAGCCTACTTGTGGTATTCTCTCTTTCTTTCCCATTACCACTATTTTCTTTTTTCTTTATTGCTGTTGTGTAATTTAGGACCCACTGAAAGAAAAGTGGATTCAGGTGTTTTGGATGCACTGAAAGAAGGCCAAGCCCTTTAATTATTAATAAATAATTGCCACAGACATTATGACCAAGTCTTGGCTGTTCACCAGTCATTGTGCTAACTAGTCACTTAAGCTCAACTTAGCAGCTACACCTAAAGGTAGGTTTTCTTCTAACTGACACAAATATCTGTACATTAAAGGTACATGTGATATTTTATTGCATGCATAGGATATGTAATGATCATATCTTATGGTCAGGGTATTTGGGGTATCCATCATTTCTACATGTATTTATCATTTCTACATGTTGGAAACATTTTGGAAACATGTTGGAATCATATCCTATGGTCAGCGTATTTGGGGTATCCATCATTTCTACATGTTGGAAACATTTTAAGTTCTCCCAGCTATTTTGAGGTGCCACACCCAGAATTTTTCTTTCCCCTTTCCCTTTTTACCTTTCCCTTCCCCTTTCCTCCCCTTCCCTTTCCTCTTTCCTTTCTTTTCTTTCTTTCTTTCTTTCTTTTTCTTTCTTTCTTTCTTTCTTTCCTTCTTTCTTTCTTTCTTTCTTTCTTTCTTTTTTTTAATAATTTTATTGAATCATAATTATGTACATTGGTGCAATCACAGGGCACGATTCATATACATTCAGAAATATTTTGATCATACTGTTACAGATATCCTTCATGGCATTTCCTTGATCACTATA